>VYZW01044491.1:4847-15043 GCA_013401315.1 Balaeniceps rex | reverse complement strand
TATTTGCAGACCACTGTAGAAATGAAAAATGGTCAGTCTAATTTCTACGTCAGGTATGTGTGCCCCATCTTGTCAATATTCCATCTGTACAGGCATCATTCAGATGGCTGTTCAAGGGCTGTTGACTGACTCCGAAAAAGCACTGTAGGTGAGAGCCACCAAAGTGATCTGGGAAGGAAATACTGCCTAGGTACTTTGGGGTTACACAGCCAAGCCCAAAGACGGCTCTGAATGGATCATCGAATTAGATGTGCATGTGTGTCTATGTTACAAGTCATGGGACTACAAACCTTGCCAAATATGCCAAGACCTCAGGAAAAAGGAAGACCAAGGCTCTTTACCACTCCCTTAATAAGTTCATGCTCTGCCTAACCCCTATTGCACTCTTTGTGACCACAGTGGTCTCACAGGTGACAGTGTATCTTTCTGAACTAGAAAAGCTGTTTTCACATGTAGGGAAACATAGTACTATGTGGAACTTTTCATATAAAATTTTGCTGGACAAAAATGTTGGCAAAGGGAAACACTGCTTTTTTCCCTCTATTTTAAACTGAGGGTCAGTCTCCATGGCAGGACTAAAATATCACTTATAATGTATGCTGTTACCATATTTAACTTGGCTAGTGATTGTCACTGTCTTAAGAGAGAATAGTCTTTTTAAATTGGGTTTGCTTGAAAGAGGGAAGGTTTGCAACAAAATATCTTTAAATGTGAATAACTTATGTTTGTTTGGTTTTGTTTTGGAGAAACCATAAGTGGAAGTGGGTTTTGTTCCTATTTTGCTGGCAATGACAAGGTTTTATTGTTTTCTTTTTCATGAAGATTCAGCCACATACTCTCACTTCATCACTCTGGCAAAATGCTGGTTTAAAACTACACTGAATGGCACTTAGAGGTAGTGCCAGCTTTGGGCTGAGTTCTGAAACCCTCATAAACACACCCCCCCCATCTATTCCTTAAAGAGATGTTATCAAGGATACAGATTTGAAGCACTTCTACCTTTATAAATGACCAGCACACAAAAAATTAATGGAAAAAAAAATCTTCCTATAAAGCTTTATAATTATAGGAATTATTTTTAACAATACAAATTATGTGATGGAAAAGGGAAAAAAGCATAAAACTAGACAGCCATGTCATGAGTTTAATATTCTCTTACAAACTGCAACAAGAAAAACATCAGACGTAGCTGTTGTCACTATAGGGATTGTTATAAAATAAATAGCATAAAAAGATTTTGTATATTATACTATGAAAACTTTTATTTAGCATTTGAAATAACATTTCTGTGTGACATTCCATGTGATAGTTACTTTCCTCAAGTAAGTTATTATGTAAAGAAAAAAAAAAAATTTTACGTTATTTCCCATTCTATGGTTACACAAGAAACAGTCTTCTATTCGACACACATCCCACAGTTATACCACTTTCCCTCCAGTTTCCACAACCCAAGCACAACTGTGGCTTTTAAAAGTATATATCTTTCCCTACCTATATTATATGAATGAACCTGGAATAGAATTAAAACATATGAAAAAATTTAAGAAGCAAAAAAACCAACAACCCAGCAAGGAAAACCAGTATCCTTTGCCATTATATAGTCCATAACAGTCATGTTTTTTACAGTGACTCTTTGATACACATAAACTAGGAATCTTTTCTCTCCTAAAATACTGAAATGCTTAAGGCCTACGCTGAACTTTTCAACTCCTGTGTATGTCTCTCTGATGAGGCTGTGCGTCTGCTGCTGAGCTTCAGCAAGAGCATCTCTGCCCGCCCTTCCAGCCTTCAGACAGCTCAGGCGCATCTGACTGGGAACTGCTTCGAAACAGTGTTTTTTGAAAATGAATTTTTTGATCACCCGCTGTTTCTCCCTACAAATCCTGTTTCATTCACTGCATATAGAAATTCTCCACTAATGCTCACACACATACATATACAAACTTTTGGGCTTCTTAAGCTAAATAGCAGGATCTTTCATTTGCATAGATTTAAGGTGTAAAAACCCCCAAATTAAAAAAAAAAACCACAACACCCCCTCACCCAAAAAAACCCCAAGAGAAACAAAAAACAAAACAGGTAGAATGGAAAGATTTTGGTAACAGCAAACAAATTAAAAATTTTCCAACTTATAACTATGGCTTATGAAGACAAGCGACAAGCTCAGATGACATATAAAAACAGAGGACCTCAGCTGCACAGGTTGCAGTTACCAATACTAGCATGTTCACATCTCTTGCTACCCTTTGCACTTAACCAAATCTGTTCAATGCTGTCTTCTAAATCTTTCTTCACATGAGTACTCTTAGGAAAATCCTATAATCTGCAATATGAATCAAACATATTTTTTGGTGGTCTTAGAGCAAATCCATGGAGTCTAATAATTATAGGATTTAATAAAAAATTGAATCTTTCCTTTACATTATTTAAAACCTTTTGTTAATACTATATGCAAAGAAGTATTCCTGCCAACTCTTTTTTTGTTCATTTAAGGATTCTCTGGAAATATTATTATTAATTTAAGCTTTTTCTATGTAACTGCTCCTTACAGAAGAAAACTTACATGTAAATAACTCTTACTATAAACTGATATAAGAAAAAGTTCTATATCATGAAATCCATTACAGTAATATAAACCTGATCTAGGAAACACATATGTGGCTGTATTCAAATAAGTAGCCTCATTGCCTGCAAATTTATAGAGTAAATATTGTGGTATTCAATTTTACATAAATACTAACAATATGAGGAATATATTTGCAATTTTTGAGAGCTAAAAACTATTTTGTTAAGAAAAAAATAAAAATAGTGCATAAAACGTGGCATGATACTATAAAAGCTGAAATCCACTGTAAATACTTTGGTAAAGAGGCAGAGCACAGGTTTTCAAAACATTAACAGCACATACATAGACAAGAGCAGCTGTACTTTATTCCTTCATTGAACTCACAAACAGAAAAACTTTCACACTTAACCACCCCATACCACACCATTCTGCACTTCCATTAAGATATTTAATTTCAGGGACATTTCATAAAAGCAGATGGTAAATCAAGGGGTATTTTATGACAATGGCTTGCAAGTAAATGGTGGTCTCTAGTCTTCCAGGTGGCCCACACAACTACTTCCGTCACAACAACGAAGCATCTGTCATCCAGCAAGCAGTGACAGTGTTTGTTGTAGCCTGCAACTGGTTTAGAGTTTCCAACATATTTTCTAACCCTATGCAGTAAAACAAAACAAAACGGAACAAGAAAAAGCACATTTCTATACAGCTGTACAGTATAGTTTTTGAGTAAATCTAACCATGATCAAACTTGCTAACTTGCTAAAGAAGAAAGCTGAAATAAAGTGTATAGGAAAACTGTGAGCTGTGCCATGAGCTGGAGAGATTAGAAATGGGAAAACTGAAGGGAATAGGACTCTTCTTAATAGCTAATTATAGAATGTAAGTTTTGAGTTTGAAAGCTTTAATTCCTAGATCTATAAAAGATGTCTCCATCTAGAAAGTAAATAGTAAAAATGTACTTGAAAAAAAAAGTCCATGTAAATTTAAATGAAATTACTGCTTTGGTCATATTAAAGCAAGGTTATTTTCATCTTCTTCTCTTGAGATTGACTGTCTTTCTTTTAAGCAATCTGCACTGCAGACATGACAGGAAAAGTATGGAATTGGCATTGTGAGAGGTGAAAAAACATTACAGTTTTACAATGAATATATATATTTTGTCTTCTATAGGAATGCATAAAAGGAATGTATAACTTTAAATTTTCAAAGAGAAAACACAACAAAACAGAAAAAGAGAAGGAAAAAAAAAAAAAGGGATAGTTTAAGAGCATGCTGTCATTCCCAGCTAAATACTAAACTGATTGGGCTTCCTGGTACAAATATCTACATATGTGGTTTAATTGGTCTTTTGTGAGTACTTGCACAAGATTAGGCACAACCTTTGAAATCATTAAGACGTTCCACCCATTTATTTTCTCTTCTTCTTTTTCTTTGCTTATTCTTTTTATGCAGGAACAAGGAAGTGGAGAGAATAAATTAATCAAACCCCAAAAAATCAATTCAGAAACAGAATAAAATTTACTGGGAAAAAATGCAGACATACCTCTGCTAATTTCTATTGTCTGTCTCTCCTCTTCGTTCTTTTTTTTTTTCCTTTTTTTTTCTTTTTTTTTTTTTGCAATAGATGCTCTACACTTTTCCTGGAAATGCACATATTCTGTTTATAGCAGAAGAACATTTTAATATCACTTCATTAAGCAAAAAGAGTGCATTTTTAAATCATGTCTCTGTTTATGATCTAATTACATTCCCTATTACACTAAATGGAGGCTGCTAATGTATAATATCCAACTTTGTCCCTCATGGCTTCTGACAAACAGAATCACTACTGTATTCACATTAAAAATAAATCAAACACATTATTTTCAGTGTTGCAACATTATGAATTGTCACAGTCCCCTGGTGGTCTTCAAACAACAATGTTAACAATACGACAATCAAACAATAAAGCAAAAGGAAGAAATGGAAAGGGTATTTTATAGCCCAGGATAATATGTCTTATCCGTCTTCTTTACATACCTTCTTCAATATTGTTGTTAAACAGTAAGTTCACTAAAGGTCTCTGGGAGACAGTGTAAACTCATGAAAACAGTTACATAAACACTCTAAAATATGATAATACACCTATATAATTCTAGTCTTTTAATAGCAGCAGGATTGACATAATCTCTAGTAGAAACACTATATATTTCCTACATTTTGCTTTCTTAAATCGATATATTCATCATATTATATTTTTTTAATACAAGTGCATCTGAGAATTTTGTGCTGTAATGTAAATTAATTTCCTTAAAATAGTCAGAGTATGAATTATCTACTCAGTTTCTAGAGATATAGAAGAATATCCGCAAATGAAGCTGAATATTTATCTTTAAATTAATAAAGACTCAAAAACCCCCAAAGTCTATGCAAGCTTCTGCAGTAGCCTCCATCAAAGTAAAACCTACACAGTGTTTTACCATAAATGTGTTCAAGGAAGAAATATGCTCTGGTTAATTGGATTTCCATCTGTACTAAAGTATTTAAAAATCTTTTTTCTATGAGGCATTTAATATTATTTCCTGTACAAATATCCAGTCCTTGTCAGTCAGTGTATGGTACAGCATAAAGGCAAACGTTGCTCCAATGTCATTTTCATTTACCTTTCAACCGAAAATTTCTGCTGTTCAGCTTTTGAAAGCTTAATGATTATTTACTTGAACCCAGGAAACTGGACGAACAGACAGACTTTATGAAGCTGAAAGACGATTTGGGGCACGCAATTATTCGTACCATGGCTTCGTTATCTTGTTCTCCCTCTTGTGGCCTCAGATAGTAAGAGCATACAAGATATTGCTTCGACATACAGCACGGCTGTTGCTCCTGTAATAACTAGGGGGAAAAACAAGACTTTGGGGGAAGGTGCCATAGGATCCAGCCGCCTCCCTGGAGGGATGTGTCTGCGTGTCGTGGTCTCGTCTGCCCTAGAGGGGCACTGGGACGATGGCGACAGCAGGGTCGGGAGCAAAGCCACCTTTGCAATACTCGCCCATGCAGATCCCACGGCACAGTGGGGAGCTGTACACCTTTCCCCAGTTTTCCAAAAAAACTAAGCCCTGTGCTTTTCAACTCAGGGCAGTAGAGGTTTCCAGGCTAAGGGCTTCACAACTGTCTTTGCTATCTTCACCAAGGCCTAAAGATCATTGAGGTAATTTCAAGGCACAGTTGCCCACTTCAGTTGCACAAACCAACTCTTTTCTGTGCTCTGAATAGTAATAACAACAGAAATACACAACAGTAAATTGCTTCTTTTCAGCCATATGAAATAAGCATTTTAATATTCAGACTTTAAGGCCGCAACGTGGTGGCTATAAATATTGTACTGCATTCAAAGCTCTGTATATGCCATCTGGTGACCATGTGATTAGTGTATCTATGGGGCAAAAAAGAAGGGGGGGTCTTGTCGTGCCCTTATTTATTTTCTGTGCTTAACTATGCACTCACTTAAAACCAAGCCATATGCTAAAGCATCTGTTATAGGTGGATTTTTTTTGTAAAATTTCTTTTTGAAAATTTAGTTGATTTTGCTCTTTAGAAGCCTACGCTCTGAACAGTACTTCAGAATGACATTTACTGCAGACCAAATTATTATTTTATTAGGAGCTACAGTGTCTACTTTGATCAAACAACAAAATTCCAATTTGGAAATAAATTAGTACCTTAAGTTTTATAGTACCGAAACAGCCAAACCACTCTTTTTTGCTTACATCCACCAAAGAAGATATGATTAATTTAAACTCTGTTTGTGTGTATAATCCTACACAGAGGTTTTCAAGTTGATTTGTATTTTCTTTGGTGTGTTAGTATAAAAAGAAACCTTCTTTGCCTTAATAGAAAGAGATGCCACACAGCAGTTAGTTATAAATGTGAATAGC
Organism: Balaeniceps rex; assembly: GCA_013401315.1. NCBI lineage: Eukaryota > Metazoa > Chordata > Aves > Pelecaniformes > Balaenicipitidae > Balaeniceps > Balaeniceps rex. The sequence continues at coordinate 8,560 of VYZW01044491.1, read as the reverse complement.
AAATTCTGTGCTTTATTGGCCCAGTGCTCATATACACATAATCATCATTTAGTTTACAGAATACTGCTCAAGGCAGTCTTGTGCAAGTAGTATGCCAGTATGCTGTTGGGAATGAAACCAAGAATACAACAGTTTTTGCGGCTTTTCATCATGGCTCAGAAAGAGAAGGTTAAGCTAAAATTGGCTCTGTAAGAATAATAAAAGTATACTAAAAATACCCTCATTTTTAGTCATACTTTCTGTTAAAAAAATGAGACTTATTTCTGCAGTCTCTGCTTGCTTAAAATATCCAGTGAAGTCAACAGGAACATCATTTATTGATATCACAAGACCAGCTCCCAGTTTCACTGCTCCAACTTTTTCAGGAGCATTTCTGTTCTTTTGCTAACTGAACTAAGTATAAACTGTAATGTCAGGCTGTAAAGAGGACTGCAGAAGCTTTGCAAGTGTCCTATTTCAGAGCATATCAATCACTTTTAAATATGATAATATCCTACTCCAGCTACACTTCTCTACCCCAAACAGCTTATATGGGAACACTTTATTTTCTTTTGCACTACTCAGTAGGGCAACGCTGTCTTACTGAACTTTTCCCCTCTTGCAGAACCCCAGAATTATCCAGACTGACACATCCATGTCACTATCACTGCGTTATCCTACTTTCCAGCATTAATTTCATGCACCAGATCCCATGATGAACCTGGGTTGTGCCACTTCTCAATATTTATGCTCGGTCAAGGTGGCAGAATTTAATCTTGCAAAGCTAGCTCAAAAAGGGCATACCAGCTGCTATGTCTTACTAAATCAGATAACAGCAATAGATCTAAAGAGGGAATGAGACAGAAGTAAGTGAGATTATTGCATCTGTTTAAATCCTACAACCATTTTGAAAGTACATATTTGTTATTGACTGAACAAAAATAATGTTAAAACATAATTAAAAACAGGCTATAATGTCATTTAATGTTGGTTGTTTTTTTTTTTAATTGTGGTTTTAAAAAAAGAATTGTTGTCAGAGACCTAAGAGCAGCTGGTAAGAAGTTCAAATGCAGGTCAGCGTGCAGCCTAACTGAGCTAAGATTTCTGCATCTTTAGCCTAAATTAAAAGAACATTAAAAATCAATGTACTGTGATGTGAAATGGCAGTTCTGAGCCTGGTACACAAACAATGTGTAGAAATGAGGACAGGGTGTTGTCTTACAGTGCTGATGCATTCTGAAAGCACTGACAAAAGCTTGGGAAAATGAAAACAAGAAAAGAGGTCTCCTTTTTTTTTAATTTAAAGAAATAGAGTAGAGATATTGTATGAGGATTGTAGAATGCCCTTATTCTGAACCCTTCACATGAATTATGAAAGTTTACTTATTTTCAAAGGGCATCCAGCCTGATAACTACTGTACTTCATAAAAATCTAGATAAAAACAATCATTCCTAGGAATGACAGATCCTGGGCATGAATTATTATTGTTCTGGCTGCTCCTGATACATGGCACCATGAATTGTATCACTGCCTTGGTGGCTTGAACAGTGTGCTGCACTGGACATAGCCTGGAAGAGGTATTTACTGCCCTTACACCTATCACCTGTCAGCATTCATAAATACACCAGCTTTGACACCACTTCCAAGATGTTTCAAGTAAAGCAGGTAAGAAGGAATAACATTATGAGAAGAGAAAATCCACATTCTCCAGAAACAACAATCTCATGATCTGGCAAGACTACATTTCTTAACAAGAATGAGAACCTGGGGATTTGTGATGTTGCACATTTGTATCTTGAACCTGTTCCAGTGCTGATCTACAAGGGTAAAAATGAAACGGAAGATGTAGTGCAAGATAGGAATCAATTCAAAACACGAATTAAGTACAAATAATTTTCCTTTGCCTTTATTATCTGATAGAAAATTAGATCTCAAATTTTTTTTCTTGAAAAGCATCTGCTTCCATCTGAAATAGAAATAAAAAATTAAATATTTACACTGTAAATGATACTGTTACATTTCTTTGTATCTATAGCTCAACTAAAGTGTCTTTGTTCTTCCCAGGAGATCCATCAGCAGAAGCATACCATGGAAGCCATGAAGTTTTCCGTATTACACTGTGTTTTCTTGCTCAAAGAGGGAGATAGCATACCATGGTTGGTTTCCTAACTGAATACCAAAGAATGAGGCCTTTAAAATGCTCTTTCTGAAAGGCCAAAACCCACTATTTCCAATTTGAAATTCTTCAGTTAAAAAAAAGAAAAAAACCCAACCAAAACAGTTTTCTGGTGAAAAAATTAATATACTTGAAAAATTCACTTTTGCTGATATTTCCCTCATGTAAAAAGTAGAATATCTCTGTTATAGACAACTCTGGCATGAGTATGAAAGCATTCATGGCATTCCTAATAGACAGCTGAATGAGTGCCTATGATGGGCTATAAAGCAGTAGCAGTTAGTTCAAACTGAACACTTTTCAGCTTGGAGAGGGACATTCAGAACTGTTTCTCCATTCTACCAAACTCTCACACAGCTGCGCAATGCCTGGTCCATGACCATTCTGGCAGACAAACAACAAGGGTTGAAGCTGGGAGACAGACAGCTCCTAAACAGGAGAAAGGGCAGACTTTTCTTGAAACAATTTTGATTTATTTTCAACAGGAAAGCTATTTTTTTTGGCACAGTGCTCATATTTCAATGTTAGCTATAAAATCTATATTTAAATAATATGAAAGTTGGTCACCAATACTATCTTAAAAATATGATGCCGGAGCTGACAGTCTTTCACTTGGCACCAGACTTCTTTTCCTCAACTTGACATCACTAGTAATATACATCACCAAAAAAACTCCACCCTTGAAAACCATGGGATGCACTAAGACAGCAAGAATTTCTGAACAAAGCCTCAGTTATTAAGGTAAAAGACAAACTCATGATGCTCAACATCATATGTAAAACATGTGTTGAATCAACTAGGGAGAAAATAAGACTTGAAGCCAAAGAACCTAACAGTCTAAACCACACAACTTTTGTGGCCAGTGGTTTCAGGTTGCCAGGTAATTAAGGTGACCGTGGGCAATCTTTTTGTTTATTTCTAGATATAAAATGCCTGCTTCACCAGGTACACATGATGGTACACATAGTCATTTTGTATACACAAGAAACACTGGAGACTGCTGGGCCTAAAAATGCCAGGAATTATCACCAATTTTGTAAGATGATTTCGACATTAGTTATATATAAATTTAACTACGTTGCCTTTTTTACTAAAAAAAAAAAAAAAATTGAGGCTTAGAAAGTGTTAATAAGTAGTAACTAGAAAGATGGTCAGAACCTGGTACCATCTCTACTTTTGCACTGTGTTTACATGTCAGGTGATTATGAAATCTAGCATTTGCCTAGTTGATCTTAATGCACCTAAGATATAAAAAAAAAACTTTGCTGCATAAATATCTATTTGTGAGACTTTTACAGTCTTTATTCTATCATTCTAATTACAAAATGAATTGTCTGTCATATGTCCTGATTCTAGTTAAGAATGAATTCTTTAGTTTGTTTCCAGCCTGAAATATTTGGGGGGGAATTGTACAGGCGAATGCACAAGGCAAAAATACTGTTTGCATAGCCAAGCTGAAAATGAAGAAAGGAATGGGAAAAACCATGTGTCAGAGAAAAAAGCCATCTGGCTGATGGGCAAAATGGCTCAAGCTGGCCACCACATGCAAGGCAGACA
>VYZW01044490.1:4366-22256 GCA_013401315.1 Balaeniceps rex | reverse complement strand
TTTTGAGCTGTTTATTTTAAGTATGTTGCATATTACTTAATTGCATATTAGTTACTGATACGGTTACAGCACAGTCACTTCTTAAATGGAGGATTGAACTCCTTTAACTAAATAAAGAAAATTCAGTAAAACTAAAGTTTTACACGAATCAGCTGCAACAGAAACCTTTCTTTGGTTTTTTCATTGTTATCACTACAGTAGCTCCTGAGATGATTTATATACTGTTAGTTATAATGAAAGAATTTGAACATGCTTTTGCCATTGACCTTGGCATCTTGAATGCTGCTGGATACTTGACTGGGGAAAAATTCTCGTAGGTCAGTGTCATGTTGTTTCAGAACAGACCTTTGGAACTTTTCTAATATGCTGTGTGCTCTTCTTCTCAGACAGTGTTAACTGTACGGTACAGAACAGTTTAAACAGTGTTGAACTTCAGAGCACTTTCAGTCCTTCAAGCTAAATTCTCCGATTTAACTTACAGAGGAGTTGTTAGATACTTAACTATCATTTTCTGATATTTAGATAGGCTTTCATATTTAAAAGAAATGCCAATTCCAGGGAATGGTGCAAGTCAACTTACCACTAGCGTAATTGTTGCTGATTTGGTTATAAACTTATTCTTACATTCAGTGGCCTTATAACTAAGGCATTCTCCTGAACCTGTCCTAATGTTTTAAAGTCAAATACAAACAAAGTTAGACTCTACATATTCCTGTTCAGTGCCAAAATCCCCCTGCTTAAAATACTTTTATCTTCCAGTCTTGGAAATGTCAGCAGCTTTTATAGTGACTTGCCTAGTAAAAGACTTCTTTTGGCATTCTTCATCTAATGGTACCAAGATGATTTTTCTGACTGTCAGATGTCCTTCAGTTTCTTAGTGATCACTTCTATGTCGCTGTTCTGAATAAAATTTACATTTTTATGAAGTAATGAATGCCTTATCTCCAAAGGTAATTGGGCCAGCTACAACCTGAGTTGGCTTGATCCTGTTGTCCTTGAATCTTAGTTATCTAGAGAGATAAGTACAGCCGCTAAGACAGACTGGAGTTGGTTTACGGTCATGGCATTGTACTTAACTTTTATTTTAAGAGCTAAGGCATAAAAGATCACCTTTTTTTTTTCCTGTTTCCAATTCACTTGGATTGTAGCAGCCTTTTAAAATTGTGTCTTTTCATTCATGTATACTTTTTTTGTCTTAAAGGAATTTATTAGTGCTAAAGTTGTAAGTTGATGTATATATACTCTTTCCAGAATTCAGCTGGAAATAGCTACTACCCCCCTGCCCCAAACTGTCCTGCAGTTCAGCCAGGGATTGGAATGCGTGGAGGCTCCTTAGCCTGCTTCCATGTAAAATTAGCAGAGTAGTTCAAACCATCTTAACTGATGATCAAGCCAAGCATGCCAATGTTGTAGTGAATCAGACGAGCAATCATGTTTGTTCTCACTGTCGAGTTTGTTATTCTGCAGTGAGAATAACAAAGATGGGGGAACTGTAGTATCTTCAGTTTGCACAGGTGTTTCACAAGGAAAGCATGTGTGTGTGGCTGAAGAGATGTCCTGGAGATGTTTCCCACCCCCTCAACCCAACTAATCACCTGTAACTTTGAGAGGAAAAAAAGAATTCCATCCTGCAAGACTGCTGGGGAAACTTGGACATAATAAGGTTGGTGAGGCTCTAATGTTGCATATGTTTTTCCCCTTCTGAGAACAGTAAATAAATACAATCTCTGAGAAAATAGGAATACTTCTCCTGACCATTTGTATAATCCTTTTACAAGAGTTGCTTCTATCTTTAATTCTCAGAATTGAACTGAATGACTTTAACCAAAGGTCATATTAACCAAGTATAGACTTGTGTGTCTGTAGACTTGCGTGCATGTGTTGTTGCCTAGGCTGATTTTTTTTTTTTTATTTTACTATGGTTCCACATCAAAAGTTTTTGAGGAGAATAAATTTAAGCTAGCTGCAGCAAGTGATGGGGTGTGATCTAAGTTGTCTTGATATTAAAGTAGAAACACTTAACTTGTTTACCCCAGTGCCCAATACAGAGTCCATTTTCACTGTGTGGAGTAGTGTTGGCAGGTGTTGGGGTTTTTTAGTAATATTCCCTTTTACTAAAATATGGACTGTAGCAAAATCTTGATAGCTTGACTAGCTTGTATGAATAGGTGACTAAAATATATTAATTGTGAGTCTTAAAAGCATTGTTTGGAGTTTAGTGCTACCACTGAGTCTGTAAACAGTGCTTGAGGACACTTGTTTTAATACAGCTTTGCTGGTTGTACAATTTTATAAACTGTTTTGTTTAAGCAGTTTTGGCCATGATGGAACACTTCATTTTTTTTTGAAGTTAGTTGAAGGAGAAAGTAGGAAATGTGGCAGCTATTTCGTGCCCCACAGCCACCTCTGCTTTCATAATGTATCTTTTTACAGAGATAGAGGCCATAAAGTGAGAAAAAGGAAGAAGATAAATACAAGCTTCCTTTCTCTTCAGTCAGCTGTTTGTGTTGCAGTCAGAAGGGGGGGCAGATGTGTTGCTCTGCAAGTTTACCGAGAGGAGTTTACTTAGGTATTTCATTCTTAGCTGCATANGGGGGCGAAAGAGAGAGACTCTTAAGCTTGAGAATGGCTATTTGGCTGACTGATGCAGTTTTGAATTCTCTGTAACATCTGGGTTTTTTGTGTATGTTCTGGTTTTGCTTAGCCAAGATGTATACAAGTGAGTGTGTGTATATATATATAAAAAAGTGAGTATTGGAAGGGTGAATCTTGGAGACATAGGAGGGCTGTTTGGGGATTACAGAGGGCCTGTACGATGCTTGGGAAAGAGTAGAGAAATTTACAGTAGGGGTTTAGAAGTCGTCTGGGTATGTTAGAAAGCTAGAGGATGCAAAAGGGATTTGAACCTGTTCATGGGAATGTTGTAGTGGAGTTTCCTTGTATTTGGGAGGGTTACCGTGTGTAAATCACTATCATAACACTTAAGTACAAAAGCTAACGGACTCGACCCCAAACCCATTTACTATGCAACCATGCCTCATTGATGGTTCAACATGCAGTGAGAGAAGCATGAATGCTGGGGACAATAAAGGGGTGCAACTGTCTGTCCAATGCTGTTCTGAGCAACCAAGCTACAGTATTCTGTGCCACTAGAGGGTGTAGCTTATCTTCAACAACGCTTTCAAAAATCCATCTGTATGTTGCTTCTAGGATCCGGTGTCCTGTTGGTGTGTAGTCTTGCTAAAATACCTTTGGTTTTCATCCACCCTGATCCCTCCAAAACCTAAAAAAGAGGGTAGAAAACTGTTTTTGGGGGAAGAGATACTAAAATATCAGAAATACTAAGCTTTAAATCTTTTGTCAGCCTACTCAACATATGCTGACAACATAGATGATTTGTATGGTTGGAGTAATGCATGAACCTGTCACAGACATCTGTCAAAGCTGTTGAGTTACTTTATATAATATACCTCACTTGTAATTACATTTGAGTGAATGAGTATATAATGTGAAATGTGATTTGGTAATGAAGTAACGTGGAAAACTGTTATGGCAGTAACAAGGTGCCCAGCTTTATGAAAAAGCTTACCAACTCTCATCTTCACACAACTTTATTTTACATCTCCTCCTCATTTTTTTTTAGATCAAGCTATCATACTGGCCTGTTTCCTGGTGTAGAGGTTTGTATGAAAACATCAATAAAAATCTCTAATGTGGAATTGACATTCATTTTTGCAAAATCTAATATTTTTAGAATTGCTACAAACTGAAGCTTCTAAACTACTGTTTTTAATGAATAAATAGTAATCTAGAATGATCAGTCTTTTAAGTTGCCACCTTCTCCCAAAGCAAATATGAATTCTGTTGTATATTGACACTGATTGTTCTATGAAGTATAATCAAGCACTTCTTTAAGTAAACTTCCATTAAATGCTTGGGAACTCTGTGGAGCAAGGATCTGGACAATGTGATGTGGATATATGAAAAACATGTAAATGTAATGAGAGATTGATGGTTGGGAAGAACTCTGTGCTCATCTGGAATGCATTTTGTTAATCCTGTTCTTTGGGTTGTTGGCTCCCTCTGTAGAAATTACTTTAAATTGCAGTTTGATTTCTCTAGAATTGTTTTATCACTTCTATGGTGTATATATAAAGGCTTGACTCACATGTACAAAAAGAACGATTTATGGTTAGCTACAAAATTTCTATTACAGATTCTTCCCTCTATTTTTCCCTTCAGTTCTCTGCCTGCCCACTCCCCACCCAATTCTTTTGAATGCAGCACCAGTGCAAATTAGTGTTACACAAATAATCTCATGAATTCTTGGTAACGGAAAATCCTGCTTAAAACTTACAAAAATTAAGAATCTAAATTATAGCAGAAATGCTTTTGCCTTCTTTGATGGAGGCAATCTTTACATCTGCTTAAATTTAAAATGAAAAATTGCAAGTGTTAACTATCTCGTATCATTTCATTTTGCATTCTGCTATTGATAGTATGAAATAAGTAATATGCAGGTTACTTATACAGGGTAGTAAACATATTGGATCAATATTTTAAAAATTGTGCTCATGTATCAATACAGTATTGTAATTAAGTGTTCTTCCTCTGTTTACGTTATTTTGTGTGTATAGTATATGTCCTGGTTTCAGCTGAGTTAGAGCTACTTTTCTTCCTAGTAGCACCCACGACCCTGAGAACGCCCGATCTCGTCTGATCTCGGAAGCTAAGCAGGGTCAGGCCCGTTTAGTACTTGGATGGGAGACCGCCTGGGAATACCGGGTGCTGTAGGCTTTTTCCAAAAAAGACTGTCGTGGTTTAGCCCCAGTCGGCAACTAAGCACCACGCAGCCGCTCGCTCACCCTCCCCCTCCCCGGTGGGATGGGGGAGAGAATCGGAAGGGCAAGAGTAAGAAAACCCACGGGTTGAGATAAGAACAGTTTAATAATTGAAATAAAATAATAATAATAATAGTAATAATAATGATAATAATAATAATAATTGTAATGAAAAGGAGAACGAGAGAGACAAACAAAACCCAGGGAAAAGAAAACAAGTGATGCAACCGCTCACCACCCGCCGACCGACAGCCAGCCAGTCCCCGAGCAGCGATCGCTGCCTCCCGGCTAACTCCCCTCGGTTTATATACTGAGCATGATGTCATATGGTATGGAATAGCCCTTTGGTCAACTTGGATCAACTATCTTGGGCTGTGCCCCCTCCCAACTTCTTGTGTACCTGGCAGAGCATGGGAAGCTGAAAAAGAAAGTCCTTGACTAGTCTAAGCATTACTTAGCAACAACTAAAACATCAGTGTGTTATCAGCATTCTTCTCATACTAAATCCAAAACACAGCACTATGCCAGCTACTAGGAAGAAAAGTAACTCTAACTCAGCTGAAACCAGGACAGTATATTAAAGCAAAACTTTGTTACGTAGCTCTATAGGCTCTGTTACAATATTCTTCAATGTTAAGCAGCTCTTGGAAATTAGTGTTGATTCATTCTTATATGACACAGTGGTTATTTCATATAAAATAGAAGAAAACTTCTGATAATAGCTATGGTTGGCAGATGAGAACAAGACTTATGTTCCCTTGGGGAACTTGGTTTTATAGCCTGAGCTGCTTATCTGAGACTGTGTGGTACAGCACTTCCATGGTAATGGGAAGGAGGAGAGCTGGAGGGGAAAGAGAAGGATGGATGTGAAAGCCAATGGAGAAACCAAAATATTTGGTGTGTGACATACAAGAACCCAAAAACGAAAGGTCTAAAAAGAGCTGCTAGAGGCTTGAAACTTAATTTGCTTAGATCAAGTTATGGAAGTTCCTAGTGTGAGATTTATTGTTCTTCTGTAGCCTTGCTCTTATGCGACTTAATCTCATATATTAATTTTTCTCCTCTTACCTTCAAGAGATGTTTTTTAAGTACCTGTGTCATCTACTTGGATTATCACTACCCTATTATAAGCGGTACAGCAGAGAATATGAAAAGATTCTCCAAGGGAAAGATGTTTTGGAATATTCCAAACTGTAATTCCAGCTCAAATCTGAGAGCTTTCAGGAGCTCTCATGGTACTGGTTATTGAGTTAAATTGATCTTTCATAACCATTTCTTACACTCTGAAAATTTATGCAGGAGTAGATGGATTGATGTCAACCTGCCTGGCTCTATGTAGGGAGCTAATGAGATGAGTTACTCTATTGCTCTTTCTGATAGTAATTACTGTTACTTAGTATGTACCGTACATATTTTGTTTAAAGCAAGGAAACACATTTTTGCTTTTGCTGCCTATTTCTGAAATCACCCTCAAGCACAGACTGAGCAGGTAGCCCACAGTGCTAAATTGAATGCCTGGACTTAGAAGGTTCCAGTATTCTGAACTCCTGTAAAGGGTTTCAGCTTGCCACTCACTGAGTGTTCATAGCAAAGGCTTCACAAACAGCATGCAATAGTTGCACCCTCTTGTCCCCCTGGGGTTCATGTTTCAATAAATGCAGTTTGGGCAGTCAGTGAGGCATGATTGTCCAGAAGAAGGAGACTTTTTCCTCACCACTTCTCTTGACACTTTTCTTATTATACAACAAATTAAAAAATGGTGTGAAAAATGGTGTTAACTGTATTTTGCATTGACTCCAGGTATGCACAAAGTGTGGTGCTAATACAGTAGTCGCATGACTGTGCAACCACTGATGTATTTGAAGACTGAGTTTTGAATATGCAGACTAATTTTTCCGTAGTGCTGCATATTTCTGTCACTGTGTTGATTTCTTCCAGATAGAGAATGGGGTGCATACTTACAATAAGATGCGATCTTAAGCTGCAGAGCATGCAAAATCTTCTGGGATCACTCTTTCTTAGTTAAGGTAGCTGGAAAGGTTTCTGCATCTTTGTTGTGCAGAAGTGCACAATTTAGAATTGGACAAAATCTGTCTTTAGAGTGTTAGTTTTTATGTGTTGTAAAATGTAGCACTAAACTTGAGATTTTTCTAAAACTTAGAAATGACTAATTGGTCATTTTACTAACTTGGAAGATATACTGTCTGTCTTAGTGTCTCTTAGTAAGAGAATGTAAATAAAGATATAGCTGTGGGATAGTTTTGAGCCGTCAGAGTAATTTAATTACGCAGTTCTTGCAGTCTATCTTGCAGCTTGAAGTGTTCTGAGAGATAGAATGAGAGTTTAACTTAACATGGGATTTTTATGCCATTCTTTTACTGTACTTCTTACATGTTGTATTTTGTTCACAGTCCTCTGGAGACAGCACTAGATGCAGGAAAAAAGTTAATACCTGCCTGAGCATTTTATGAAATTACATTAATGAAATTAATTTCATAAATGTAGTGTGTGTGGAGGAGAATCTTCAGGCAATTCTTCTCTTGGCAGATCCTTTTTTAATTCTGTTTTTGTTTAGATTATAATGAAATATGCAGCAAAACTGTTGAAATTGTGGCAATGTTTGAAAGCCCCAGAAAAGGGACATGCAGTCAATACTGGTTTTGCCACAAGGTGGTGCTTTATGTAGTAGCTAGCTTTATGGCAATTAACTGAAGACTATGGTAAAAGATGTAAAATGTCTAAAGCTTTCAACCACTTCAAAGTACTTGGCAGTGCACTGTTTTCTTTTTGTTTAAATACAGCCTTACTAATTTCATAGAGACTATTTAAAAACGATGAAAATAAGAAATGTGTGTTTTGTTGCACGTCATGTGCATGCCCAGTTTGAGCTTGAGATAAGATGCACCCGAGTACAGCAAGCAAATTATGTGGGTTTTTTTTTGTAACACTGACCACAAAAGTATTTGGTATTCTGATTACTACGTTAAAAGATTATGTTGTAATAGGCAGCATTGCAAATGATAGTTTAATTATTTCTTTTCTAATCTCGGTTTTGTTTTGTGGGTTTTTTCTTGTTTTTTTTTTACTGGCATGATGTGGTTAAGGTGATATGCTTTAAAATCATTTACACATGTTACTGGTATGATTATCTAAAAGCTGGCCAATGCAAAAGAAAGTAAAAATATTTAGTTTATACTCATTTTTTGGATAGTCCTAAGAGTAGATGGAGAATTTAAGCTTTCAGAATTTTTGTGTTTTAATGAAAAAAATCTACTGTAACAGAAGATAAGTTATAACTGAATTTTAAAATGGAGACATCCTCCATTTGGTTTTTGAAGACCTTCAAGCTTTTGTGAACTCTTAGAATTTTAAAAATAGAACTTATTGCTTGATGGCACCTGTGTGTGCATGTTCTGTTTAAATGCATAAAGTATGTAATTTATTGTTTCCTCATAATTCCATAAGAGACATAATCAGGATATAATGCCACTGTTTTTCCTAAATAATCAGGTAATGAGCTGTATTGTGGTGTAGTCTTGTTGTTCTCGGAGGTTTGTATGCTCTTCAGTGAATAACATGGTATATCTTTTTCCTGTGCTGGGACTTCAACTTTCTCATTTAAAATCTCTTTCAGTGAGACCATTTAGAACTGAATTGCCAGAGAAATTCAACTAATGTCCTGCTTGTTACACTATTGTAAAAAAGGCATGGTCACATTGGATATTCCATTTCCAAAGCTGCTAATGTGACATCACTCTCTTCACTAATTTAGCTTTAAAAGAATCGTCATTTACAGTTGTGAGTGCCCCAAATAAAAAAATATAATAAGCTGTATAGTTTATCAGCAGCTGAAAGAATAGATAAGTCTCTGTTGTCCATTTAGTCTTTTCTGGGTTAAGCTTAACCCCAAGAGTACCAATTAGTCCTCAGTGTAGCGGATTCTGCTATTTTAAAGGAGGTGATCATCTGTCAGAGCAGATTAAATGGCTTGTGTGAAAATAATTTAGTGTCTGTCCATTAATTGCCTTTCCTTTCATAGAACTTTAGAAAGAGACCTCAAGAGATCGTTTAGTTTCATTCCCCTAATCCAGCTAGAGATGCATCTTTGTCATTCTTGGCAGATATTTGTCTAGCCTCCTCTAAAGGTCTTTGGAAATAGTGAGATGTCATTTGGAGACAGTGCAATCTTACTACATAATCTGTATTGGTGTGCCACTTCATTCCCGCTGAAAAGTTCCCCCTCCCCACACTAAATCTTGGTTTTAATCCATTCTGAATACAATTTAGCTCTAACTGTCCTATTCTCCACTGACACAGAGAACAGATTATTCTCTTCCTATTGGTTTTATTTTTATGTTCTCAAGTCTGTTCTTTTCTCCTCATCTGTAGACTGGAGAATGCAGGATACATCTCTTCCTGTAGCTCACATCATCTCTACTTCTTTCCAATTTCACTGCTTTCCTCTGGCCTCTCTCCAGTTGTTTTAGGTACTTCATGAAGTGTGTTGCCAAAAGTGGGGTGCAGTCTTCCAGCTGTGGCCTTGCCATGTGTAGTGTAGAATTCCTAAGGCATGAAATTAAAACACATTAAACTCAAAGCCGACAGAGCACAGTATTCTGAGAAGTAGTATAGGAATTGTAAATATTAATATTAATATTTAAATTTTAATTTTCTTGTCACTTTGGAGATGCTGGTTGGTATGCCTTAGAACTAAAAATTAGTTTGTTATTAACATTCAGATTAATTAAGAAACAGGACTAATAAAAAAGCTTAACATTTACAGCGCCTGTTAATTCATATGTTTAGTTTTTTTAAGTTCAAGAGTAACTGTACTACTAATTAACCCCCAGTCAAACATGATTGACATCACCCCCCCCAGATGAATGAATTCAGGAAAAGAAATTAGATACTTTAAACAATTCAGATAAATGACTCTCAGAAGTCCTCTGGATACACTACATAAAACAACAACAAAATAATGTGGCATGTTTAATTCCCGGAAGTGTTTCTTTGTGACTCAAATTTCTAATGTGGCTTCAAAGAATTGAAAATTGCTGGTTTGGAATGGCTGCTAGTTTGTGTTGTTGGGAGTGGATCGTTCTTCTTTGCCTCCTGGTAAACAGGAGACCATGAATTGAAGGCAGTTTGTCATAATTTTCAAATTGGAGTGATCAAAGTTATATATTATTTATTTATGAAGAACAGTTCTTTGTACTTCTGAAGGAGGCTTTATGGATGAGCCTTCCTGTTACGAGAAATCACGGTACAAAACTTTGCAGTGCTGTTTCATTACAGAAGTTTCCCTTTGTGTCAAATCTGCTGTAAGAGCATGAAGTGGCAGAGGGCTTGTGGGATGAAACACAGAACTAATGCCCGTAAGTCAACTCAACAGTGGAGAAAGAACAGTGAAGAGGGAGTTGGATAGATTACAGAATGCGTAGGAATGGGATGGGAAAAAATGGCAATGGTTCTAAACTGGGGAGCCAGAACAGTGCAGGATTGGCAGGACAAGGCCATACACAAAGAGAACGTGCATATATATTTGCTGGGATAAGGTTCTGTGCACCTATGAACCTCTATAGGCAAAAACATAGAGCAGGCAGAGTAGCCTGTTGTGTGATGAAAATATTCAGACTAAAGCCATTTTATTAGTGTGATGGAAGAGATCACTTAAAGTAGACTGTCTGATTTAATCAGGACATCTAGAGGCTCTTGCTTAGCCGTGTAAGTATATACGTCTGGTATGGATATGCGGTTTTACATTTGCAGGGAGATAAGTTTGTGTTTTAGTGTAAAGCTGATTTGCTTTCTTACTGATCATGAATAGCCTTGAAAACTTGCCAGGAAATATCTCATCTTCTGATCTACATACTTATATAGCTCAGTAATCATTGTATATGGGTGTCTCAGACATTTAAATTGATTTGTTCTTGCAGTTTGCTGTTAGGTAAGATTGTAATTTTATGGATTTGTGGCCTAAAGCAAACAGGGAATGTAGCTGGCTCCAAATTGCACGGGAAACTTGCTGCAAATTCAGAAGCTGTGCGCCTTTAACCACCAAGCCATCTGCTTATTCTGAAGGGGGTCTCCTGCCCTAATACCATACTGACTGTATGATCAGATGACCTTGCTTTACAAGAAGTGGAAACAGCAACTGACACACACTGCAGCTTCTGTCCCCGAACCAGTGATCACAGATGGAGCACAGCTGCTGCAAGGGATTCAGTGGTACCTTCTGGTCACGAGTCAGATGGTGCAGTTGCAGCTGCAGATGCCAGTGTCTCTGCTGAGCAGCTGAAACCAATATACATTATTCAGGCTGGTGCAGGAGCTTGTGGGAGGTGATGGAGATAAACTCCCTATGCCAGTTAAGCATCTTAAGCACCCTGCCTCCAGTACATGTAGCCTGGCCTGGCCTTGTTTCTTTAACTGATGTAGCTGGCTCTGATTGTGAGGGGAGTGACAATAGAGCTGCAGACAGTGAAATATAAAGGTATTAATTCATTTCAGTTATTAATTTCTAATATCTGTATAAACAAAACTGAAAACACACATGTTCTCCTATCCTGCTTGCCCTAGATTTAGGTCAGCAGGATGAGTGCAGGTCTTGTATTGGACTATCAAAGATAGGAAGATAGAATCACAGTCTTCGACTGTATTGGAAAAAGTATTTTGGGAAATTCAATATTAGTGAAAAAAATGTGTTGAGTGCTTTAAGTTGAAGTGAATATTTAAATATTCTCTATTCCTGTCATATCGGTGTCGTGGTTTAGCCCCAGTCGGCAACTAAGCACCACGCAGCTGCTCGCTCACCCTCCCCCTCCCCGGTGGGATGGGGGAGAGAATCGGAAGGGCAAGAGTAAGAAAACCCACGGGTTGAGATAAGAACAGTTTAATAATTGAAATAAAATAATAATAATAGTAATAATAATAATAATGATAATAATAATAATAATAATTGTAATGAAAAGGAGAACGAGAGAGACAAACAAAACCCAGGGAAAAGAAAACAAGTGATGCAACTGCTCACCACCCGCCGACCGACACCCAGCCAGTCCCCGAGCAGCGATCGCTGCCCCCCGGCTAACTCCCCTCGGTTTATATACTGAGCATGACGTCATATGGTATGGAATAGCCCTTTGGTCAATGTGGATCAACTATCTTGGGCTGTGCCCCCTCCCAACTTCTTGTGCACCTGGCAGAGCATGGGAAGCTGAAAAAGAAAGTCCTTGACTAGTCTAAGCATTACTTAGCAACAACTAAAACATCAGTGTGTTATCAGCATTCTTCTCATACTAAATCCAAAACACAGCACTATGCCAGCTACTAGGAAGAAAAGTAACTCTTAACTCAGCTGAAACCAGGACAATCGGTTATTGCAGATGGCAATTACTGTACAATGGCCTTTTTTCCCCTTTATTTTCTTTCGTGATTTCTTTCAGCTCTGCCACAGGTACTTACCAGGAGTAGAGGTCACCATTCTGGTACCCAAAAATATAAAATATTCTATTTTCTGAGGAAATAAGACACCAACCCAAATTAATAGAAGGGAGAAACTTAACTGAATATGAATTAAAAAAAAAAGAGGGAGGAATGAGCAGGCCTAAAATACACAAACAACAGTGGTTTGGGGTTTTTTGGGGGGGGGAGTGGGTTTTTTTTTTTGTTTTTTTTAAGTATGTACTGAGAAGACACTGAATCATTTTCTACCGAAAATGCAATAAGAAGCTGCCTAGTTCAGGAAAAAAGCACTTTCAACCTTCAGTGAATATATTAGTAGGATTTCAGCATTGGAATAAACTTACATTACAGATCTTGCAAATATTACAAGTTGCAGAATCTTATATTTGATACTTGAAGTTCAGTGTTGGTTTTGCACAATTATTTGTATCTGCAGTTGTTCTTTTTACACTCTTTGCTAGTACTGCATTTCCCACCAAGATCCCTATATTCTCGGGATGCTGGCTGCTCAAAAAACTGTGATTAGAACTGGAAATACCCTGCTTAGCTGTTTTACAGTTGCTCCAGCAGGATCACAAAAGTAAATGATGAACTTCTTGAAGGGAAGATACTGCCACTGGATGGTGCTATTGTTATGTTAGTTAAGTTGCATTCTGTGATAATGTGGATGGCATGAAATCTCCACCCCTGTCCTCCCCAAAGATTTTGTTAAGATCTGCTGCAAGAAAATCCTGTGTATGCGGGTCACAGTACTGATGGGAAAATAGTCATCTTTAACCTGTACCTTCACAAAGGTTGGGCAAGGATCATTCTATCTGGTGTGATCTGTATTTGAGCTTTACAGATGAACGTTTAATAGAAGTTTGGATGAGAGCCTGCTGCCTGGTAATACAGTTGTTTCTGTGGAAGGTGATGTTCTTGAGGAATGGGATATATTTGAGCCAATCAGCTCTGTGAAATCTGCATATTCATAATACATCTAATTATCCAGAAGGAGATGCTGAGTTACTGAAATTGTCACTTTGAGCGGTTTCCTAACAAGGGGACTGTCTTTTAAAACGGCAGGGGTTACATAGTTAGCTACCTATTATATTACAAAAAAAAAAAAGTTTTGACTGTTTTATGCAAATATACTGCATTACCTCGTATAAATGAGAAGGTAAATCAGCTTTTGAAAGCCCTTCATGTTTTTTTGGGGGGGGGAGAAAATGAATTCTTCTTATAAATTTGCATTTCAAGAAGTAAATAACTACTTGAAAAGGTGCACCTTCTTTTAAAGATTGCAGTATGGTAAGCTAGAGATTTGAGAGTTAAAATGGCTTTAGAAATTTTTGAAATTCATCTTTGAATATGCTATGAACAATTGGAAATGTACTCCAATTTTCCTATAAGCTGGTTTAAAAACAATTTATTTTTTTTGTGCTTGCTCTCTCTCCCTCTTCCATTTTCTTTCACATATTTCAATCTGTCCAGAGCAATTGGAGTAAATTTTTTTTAAGAGGCCTGGGAGAGGAGGGGAAGGAAAAAAAATATCCCCAGAACCTAAGAAAACTATTGCTGCTGTCAGTCCTGACTTCAGAAGAAATTATGAGATTTGGCAGGACACCATCTTGTGTATTTGTAGCCTATCTCTTTTACCAAATGAGCTATCTTGTATCTGTCTTCTAATAGTTCTTAAGCTCAGTGGGCAATATCATAACCATATTTGACAGGGCAGCAAAAATGTGTAGGATAGCAAGTTACTTCAAGCAGGTTAGTGGCTTGATAAAGAAAGGAGTCCCATGGAGGGAAAGGTGGGTAGAACTCAGACATTATTTGCTCCCAGCAGCATCACGCCTAGTTGGCTGGAACAGCCTACAGGTACTACCCAGTCAACCATGATGCAGGGAACCCCAAATCAGCAGGTCCTCCCTTTTCGCCAGCCAAACAGTTAGGTTGGAGGAGGTGGGAGAAGATGAGGGTGAGAGGGTGCTTCAGGAGCATGACAGAGAAGTAAGGCTATTGGGGTAGAAACTACAGAATATGCTTTCTTAAGAAACTAGACTTCATTATTTCTCTGATCAAGAAGCAGTTTTACATTCAGCAGGTATATCTTTGAAGAGGCTACTTGTCGGATATGCTCATTACTTATTGAAATCAGAAGCTGTTTGCTTGCTCCATCTGCACCTTGAAGACCTTAGTTTGTTTATGCTACTTATGCTACATCTCTCCTGGAGCGTTAACTTTCATTTTATTACTTGTACTTTTCTAAGACAAAAGTAGCTATCCTTTTTTTTTTTTTTTAATTTCTTTTAGTTGTCAGACAACCTGTTCCAAAGTGTCTGTTCTAACAGGCATATATTTCAGTCTGCTGCTTTTGGTGCAATTATTTCATATGCTTAATGTTCATTTTTCTCCTTTCTGTCTCAACCCATTAACTCTTTTACTGTGTTTATTTTACTTGCTGCTGTAGCTGTTAGCTGTATCTAGCACAGACATTGTTGATGGCGACTTAAACTTTTGAGATAACAGTAAATATACACTCATGCAAAGCAATGCTATGTATCTTGAGTTCTCTGAGAGAAGGCAATTATCTTCCTAGAGCTCTGCTCAAGAACAGGGGTTGGGATGAGGTGGGATGAAGGTAGACTGTGAGGAGCTGGCCTGAAGGGCAGAGAAACTATTTCTGAGAGAAGTCTTGGATACTATTCAGAGGCATAGGGAGGTGGTGCACTACTGTTGGGCCTAACAGGAGATCATTGGTGCCAGGTGGAGAGCAAGAGAAACTGCAGGGAATCCCTGCTGGAAACTGAAGTGCAGCAGTTTGACAGGAAGTTGGCCAGCATACTTTGGAGCTTGGTGTAAGGGTTTTTACAACAGTGATAAGTGGTATTGATCTTATACTTGAAGTGTCTGTTGGGCTGAAGGCTATGGGATGTACTTGCCTGAAACAAGCTATCTATGTATAGATATATTGTGGGTGGTAGCAGTTGAAAAGAGATCCAAAGTATTAGTCTAAGTACGTCAAAGGCATAATCTAAAAAGTTTATGAATTAATAGATCCATTCCTCTTGCATCAAGGGTTGAAAAGATGAAGCGATTAAATTCTAGTTGAAAATCCCCTTTGTTATTACTCAGTTCCCTGCATGGCAGCTGGTAGAAATGTTTAAATATTTTTAATAGAATATGTGACTCTTCCCACTCGATACAAGCAAATGGATAGCTAAAGATACTGTTGAGTTTTTTTGTTGTTTGTTTTTTTCAAATTTCTCTCTAGGTTTCTTAAAATCCCTTGGCATTCGAAAAGACCTAATAGGCTTAAAAGTAAGTAAAATAAAGATCTTAACTAATGTTAATCTTACTGCATCTAAAGGCACAGCAATGTAAGCTGGATGACTCCTTTTAGTGTGATATATTTTTATTTCTTCATCTTTTGAATACCTGAAGATGATGTGTTTCACAAATTAAAAATTAAAAAAAAAAGCACTTTTGCATTTGTGTCCATCTCCCTGGGACAAACTGAGATGATCTACAAGATCAAACACCTGGAAGAACCTGTGTTCTTGTAATCGAAGGTGGGAAGCCCTCTGTGGAGTGTTTATTGTTCAGTGTTATACCTGTGCAACTTATTAATGAAATTTGTTTAATATATTTTAGGATTTCTTTGATCGTGCTTTGTTTTACATCTACTTGTAGGGTCACTATAAAATAATCTGTCACTTAACGGGGGGGAAAAGCTGACATTATGTATCTCTGTTGCTTTTTTCAAATTCTTCATGTTATATGATAGAATCAAAAATGAATTGTCCATACAAAAATTTCAGTAACTAGAATGAAATTTATGAATCACTGTAGCTAGGTACATGATTCCGGATACACCTCAGTTTTTCAGGGTTGTTTTTTTCTTCTTGATTCCGGTCTGCATGTGAAAGAATGATTACGTTCTATTATGTGACTGCTACTATGCCCTCCGGCTTCTGTATGAAATAGCTAAGCAGAATTATCACTTGTTTGAAGGAGTATGAAATCCTAGATACAGTCCCACATGGAAGACTCATGTTCAGTGTGTCATAGGTCTGTCTCACTTAAATTCTTATTACTAGAGATTCATTTTCTGACTGTAATGAGGTAACACATCACAAACTCATGTTTTAGTCAGTGTGATTGTGAATATAGATAGGGTGTTCAACAACCAAGATGCAGTAGTAGCATATGTCTTTTTTTTTAAATTTATAATGTACAGTAGTCATGATAGATTTCATAAACCAGATATTGTTTCAGAGCATCCAGCTTCATTTGGTAAATAAAGAGAATTATTTAAAGACACCATCGGTTCAGGCCTCATGGTTTTGGGTCCAGTATCTTCTTAGGGTAGATTCATGAATCTTCTCTGATTATTAGAAGTCCCTTCTCCAGCTCTTTTCAAGTTTTCAATTTATTTTAACCTTTCTTTTGCAACTATCAATTTTTTTTCCTTGATCCATTCCCTCACGTAAAGGCAGTTAGAACTCAGGATTAGGCATTAGTGCCCCCTGTTACATCTTTGCTCTCCCTTGTGTCTTGGGATACTATTCAACCTCTCTATCTTGTAAGAGTGAGCATCCTTAATAGGTACATTTTATGAAGAGGGAAAATTGTGGTGGTTTATACTGCTCTGATGTCTTTTTTTTTTTAATATATCCTGGATTCTTCTTAATCTATTCTCCATATCACAGTTGAGTTAAATCTGTAAGCTGGCTTTCATTTGTTACCTTGTTGTTCCACTCTTTCTGAAAGACGGGGTGCTGGAGTTGTCCCACTTCAGTCATGCTATGACTGGCTCCTGTCTGTGGGAGCTTGGCCTTTCACTGTGGGTAGAGACATGCACAAGTAGAAGAGGAGTGTGAAAACCTTGGAGTTCTGCCAGAAACAGCTTGCCTCATATGCCATTCTCTTCTTCTGGTGTAAAAGCTTCAGTGTTAGAGATGTTGTCCCAGACTTGACAACTGCCTACAAGTATCTTGATAGGGAGAAAACACAGAGTGTTGGAGAGTGTTTTTTAGTATGAAAGAGAAGCAAACCAAGATTAAACCAATCTGGGAGCTTAAGAAATGCAAACTGATCTAAAATGAAGCATGCTGAAATTGGCAAGCTGGTTGGATGAAGGAATGAAAATCCTGCAAGCGGTATCTTGATGATTATGAAACAAATTATTTTTCCTTGTTAAGTCCTTAATAAACTGAGGTAGGGGAAAACATAATGCAGATGTTAAATTTTGCATTAAACCCCCAAAGCCACAATGAGAGGGAACACAGTATGTAAATTTCTCATATTACATCATGACTTGTCTCTGAATATTTGGCGTTATTTAAAACAACTTTATTGAATTGGGTGAACTTTGATCCTAATGAAGAACATTTGATCATATTAAGTGCAGCCTTCAGACTGGTGTTTATCTTGAAGAAATGTTTGCAAGTATTATATGTATATCTAAACAATGTAAAATTACTATTTTTAGTGTATTATATGTTGATATGCAAATTTTGTTTAGCCCACGGAGTGTATTTACTGCTTTCCAACTCGTGCTCGATGTTTCAGTTTCTCTTAGCATTCAGAAGCATTCATTTTAG
>VYZW01044487.1:0-16681 GCA_013401315.1 Balaeniceps rex | reverse complement strand
TACAAAGCACAGCACTATGAGGGCTGCTATGGGGAAAGTAAACTCCATCCCAGTCAGACCCAGTACAACAGTCAATCACTTGGGCCACATCTGTCAAGATGGGTGCACAGGACAGGAGAAGCAGCGTGTTGGATTGTTGGGCACCAAGAACAGCTTGGGTTGGGTCACTGCCACACTCACCTGGTTCCTTGTGAGGCTCATTCTTTGTCATTTCAGGTGGTTCCTGATGTAATACTTCCTATAACATCCAACTCAAATAAATTATTGTTTTCCCCTGAGGTTAAATCTCCTTGAGGTACACACCGGATCTCTCCATCCTTCCACATTACCCATCAAGTACCCCTCATGTCCCTGAGTGAAAGCAATCCCACGAATCGGCTTGCCTTTTCCCAAGGGAGGAGCAGCCCACACTGTCTTTCCCAACCATTTTCCTACATGCACTACGGGGACCTTATCTCCTCCCACAGTATGTAGGGGCTTTGTTTGGGCAGGACCAGGGCAGTTAGTAGATCCTTTGATGTTAACCAGCCAAGTGGCTTCTGCTAAATTTACACCCCAGTGCTTCCATGCCCCCAGTGCCCAATGCTCTCAACTTATCAGTTCATTATGTCATTCGACCTTTCCAGAGGCTTGTGGGTGATAGGGGATGTGATACACCCAGTCAATGCTGTGTTTCTTGGCCTAGGAGTCTGTGAGGTTATTTCAGAAATGAGTTCTGTTGTCCGATTCAATTCTTTCTGGGTGTCGTGGTTTAGCCCCAGTGGGCAACTAAGCACCACGCAGCCGCTCGCTCACCCTCCCCATCCCCACGGTGGGATGGGGGAGAGAATCAGAAGGGCAAGAGTAAGAAAACCCACGGGTTGAGATAAGAACAGTTTAATAATTGAAATAAAATAATAATAATAATAATAGTAATAATAATGATAATGATAATAATAATAATAATAATTGTAATGAAAAGGAGAACGAGAGAGACAAACAAAACCCAGGGAAAAGAAAACAAGTGATGCAACCGCTCACCACCCGCCGACCGACACCCAGCCAGTCCCCGAGCAGCGATCGCTGCCCCCCGGCTAACTCCCCTCTGTTTATATACTGAGCATGACGTCATATGGTATGGAATAGCCCTTTGGTCAATTTGGATCAACTATCTTGGGCTGTGCCCCCTCCCAACTTCTTGTGCACCTGGCAGAGCATGGGAAGCTGAAAAAGAAAGTCCTTGACTAGGGTAAGCACTACTTGGCAACAACTAAAACATCAGTGTGTTATCAGCATTCTTCTCATACTAAATCCAAAACACAGCACTATGCCAGCTACTAGGAAGAAAAGTAACTCTAACCCAGCTGAAACCAGGACACTGGGGTACTGTGTTGTCACAGAACTTGCCTTTCCAGGCCCAGGCTGGTGTTTCAATTGGTGGCATGCTTCACAGGGTATTTCTAGCCACCCGGTAGTCACTTCCACCATGGTGGGCATGTGGCACTTGCCTTGGCATGTTTGTGCCAGTGGTCCAATATAATCAGTCTGCCAGGCCTCCCCATATTGATATCCCGGCCACCATCCTCTATTCCAGGGAGACTTTACTTGTGTGGCTCGCTTGATTGTGGCACATGTTTCACATTCATGAGTGACCTGTGTGATGGCCTCCATGGTCAGGTCCACCCCTCAATCATGAGCCCATCTGTATGTTGCATTTCTCCCTAGATGTCCAAATGTTTTATGGGCCCACTGAGCTATGAGTAGCTCACCCTTACGTCCCCAGTCCAGGTCTACCTGAGCCACTTCATTTCTTGCAGCCTGGACTACCTGCTCATTGTTTTGATGTTCTTCAGTGGCATAGCTCTTGGGCATGTTAGCATCTACATGATGTATCTTTACCTTTAGAGCCATGTTTTCTACCCACGCAGTGATGTCTTGCCACAATGCAGCAGCCCAGATGGGTTTAACTCTGTGCTGCCAGTTGTTTTCCATTGCTGTAGCCACTCCCCACAGGGCATTTGCCACCATCCATGAGTCAGTATAGAGATAGAGTACTGGCCACTTTTCTCCTTCAGCAATCTCTAGGGCCACCTGGACAGCTTTCACTTCTGCAAACTGAGTCGATTCGCCTTTTCATTTGATGGTTTCTGCTACTCGTGGTGTAGGCCTCCTCCTTCCTTTAAACATCCAGTTCAGCACAGGCAATCGTGGTGCCAAGAGGAGCTGTGTTTCTGTACTGACTACTTCTGAAGCAATTTGAACCCCTTCATAAGCTGCTAATATCTCTTTTTTTAGTTGGCACGTAGCAGGCCTCAAATCCTCTATACCCCCAGCTCCAAAACCATAGAGGTCAACCTCAAGTCTCTCTGGGTGCTTTCTACCAGAGGCTCCAGGTGAAGCCATGCTCCCTGGCTGTGGTGTAGAGCACATTTTTCACATCTGGTGCTGTCTGGACTGGCCCAAGGGGTACTGCATGAACTATCTCCTGGTTAATCTGTTCAAAAGCTTGTCACTGCTCAGGGCCACAGTCAAAGCAGTTCTTCTTTTAGGTTATTCGATAGAGAAAGCTCACAAGCTGACTGTAACTCAGAATATGTGTTCTCCAGAAACCCACAACACCTAGAAAAGCTTGGGGCAGTTGATTCCAGGTGTATTGGACACCCCTGCACATGAAAGCAAACTGTGGCCTGCACTCTGCTGCCAAAGGAATCGAAAAAAATGCACTGGCATGTTAGTTGTAGCATACCACTTGGCAGCCTTCAACTCCAGTTAATATTGGAGTTCTAGCATGTTCGGTACAGCAACACTCAATGGTGGCATGACCTCATTCAGGCCACAATAGACCACTGTTACCTTCCACCCTCTGTCAGACTTTTGCACTGGCCATATGGGACTATTAAAAGGTGAGTGAGTCTTGCTGATCACTCCTTTGCTCTCCAGTCAATGAATCAGCTCATGGATGGGAGCCAGGGAGTCTCAGCTGGTGTGATATTGCTGTCGGTACGCTGTCATAGTAGCAGTCGGCACCTGCTCTTCTTCAACAGGCAGACAATCCCCCAACAGAAGGATCCTCCGAGAGGCCGGGCAAGGTAGACAGCTGTTTAATCTCTGTGTTCACAGTGGCTACAATAAAGGCCCACCAAGTACCCTTTTGGGTCCTTGAACTACCCTCTCCTGAGGTAGTCTATACCAAGAATACACTGGGCATCTGGGCAAGTCACAATGGTGTGCTTTTGCCACTTGTCCCCTGTTAAGCTCACCTCAGCCTCTAGACAGACAACTGTTGGGATCCCCCTGTCACTCCAGAAATACAGATGGGTTCCGTGCCCTTATACCCCGATGGCATTAGGGTACACTGTGCACCAGTGTCCAACAAAGCCTTATACTTCTGTGGGTCTGATGTGCCAGGCCATTGAATCCACACAGTCCAGTAAACCTGGTCATCCCTTTCCTCCACCTGTCTGGAGGCAGGGCCCCTCTATTCCTGGTCGGAACATTCATTACCTGTCTCCTGGAACTGCAAACCCGAAGTCCCTTTATCAGGATCACAAGTAGGATCAGCCCTTCCACTGTGTCTGGGGAATTGCTCTACAGCAAACGGAGCAGTTATCTTCCTGGATGGACCCTTTTTGTCTGCTGTTTTTCCTCACAGTGGGCTTCTAGGTTTGAGGTAGGTGCACCATCCCACTTCCTCATGTCCTCCTTGTGGTTGCGCAGCTAGAACCACAGGGTGTCATGCAGCATGCATACGTGGTTCCCTTTCCCTTGAGCAGAGAAAGGCTTACTCCATGTGCTATGCTTGATAGCTGAGATGCTGGACTGTAGGGACAAGGAGGAAGACATATTCTCTTTGAATTGCTGGAACTGTTGAGACAGTTTCTCCACAGCCGAGATGTAGGTCGGGGAGGAAGAGAGATTCTCTTTGAATTGCTAGAGCTGACAGGCCAGTTTATCCACCGTTGGTGCCTCAATGTCTGTCCAGTCCATTATCGCCAGGGTGCTGGCATACAATGTCAATATGTTCTGGTACAAACTTCCAACACATGAACCGCATGCACTGGACATCATCTGGATCTTTGGAAGCCTGGTTGTTGTCCAGGTTGCTGTAGATCATCTCTACCACCACTAAGTCCCTAAGATACCGGACACCTTCCTCAACAGTGGTCCACTTGCCTTGGTAGTTTACAAGACCTTCCTTGAGGGGATACCTTGCCTTCATGCTCGACAGGAGCTGCTTCCAGAGGCTGTGGATTGTTGTTCCTCCTCCAATCCCTTTGTCAGTTCCCCGGTCCCTAGCGAGGGATCCCAGCTGCTGTACTTCCCTACCCTCTAATTCCTGACTGTTGACTCCAGTATCTCAGCACTGGAGCAATGAGGTGATAATTTGCTTGCCTGGCTGGCGGCCGTAATCTTTCCGCATATCTTACAGCTCACTCAGGGATAGGGATCAGGTATTTTCTGATTTGTTTGTGATTTCTGTCTCTTCCCTCTCCTGTTATTGCGGCTGCTCTGCTGCAGAACAGGCTGCCTCTTCTGATTCTTCCTCCTGCTCCTTCTCAGGAGGAGCTTCTTCCTCCCTTACTGAGTTGACCTCTGCTTCCATTGTTTTTTCTTGACTACAGGAGTGACTGTTATAGTCGAGGATTGGGTCTCTGGCTTAGCCACAGTATCTGTTTGTATGTCCACACATCCAGAGACCCTCTCGTCCCTTTGAGGTTGCTGGACACAGGCTCAGTACATGTAGGCAAAGCCCCAACACAGTGCTAGAAGTTGTGTCTCTTTGGTACAGGCAAGGCATCTTTCCTTCCAGAGGTCTGCCACTTCAACAGGATTCCATGCCTGTTTGGGTGTGAAGTCCCAGACCATCGGAGGTGAAAATCGCTCTAAGCATCTGCTCAAATTCTCCCACGCACCTTGCCACCCATGACTCAACTGCCTCAGAGCACAACCCTGTGTGGCATTTCCAAGCAGTTGGTTAACTTTAGGAAAAGCTGAAATCAGATTTATGGCACACACCAATATGAGCATTCTGGTTATGCAGGAATGTTCAAGAAGCTGAAGGGCCATTGCAACAAGGCAGGAAACATCTTCTGTGGAGAAGAAAGGGGAGGTGCCATTCTTCATTTTCCCCACCACATGTCTCCCGGAGGAGGAGAAAGGTGTAATTGCTGATTGTCTCCATGAGATGGTTTCCAGAGTACTGGAACGGCAGCAGTGCAGGGCCCAAATACCAGATTAGGCTCCAGGCCAGTGCTTTTATCATAGGTCTCCCAGGCAAAACACAACAAAGTGATAAACAGCACAGCAAACAGCAAAAGCCAAAAGCAGCCATTAACAAGCCCTGGAGTTTGATGTACAGCAAGAGAGGGAGCACTCCAAGGAGCAGGTGAGGGACCAAATAAACCAGCACTAAGAGCAAACAAGTCAACATCATAACCAGCAACAGCATAGTCAAGATAAAACCAGTTTAATAAGTGAAAGGTGGAAAAAAAAAACCCAAACAAGTGATGCAAAGGCAGTCACTCACCACCTTTCACCAGCAGACCAATGCCCAGCCAGTCCCTGAGCAATGACTACTTTGGAAAGACAGACACAGACACAGACACAGACACAGACACAGACACAGACCCCCAGTTTTATTGCTGAGCATGACTTTATATGGTATGGAATATCCCTTTGGTTAATTCAGGTGAGCTGTCCCAGCTGTGTTCCTTCCCAGCCTCTTACCCACCTCTAGTCTACTCACTGCAGGGGCAGAATGGGAAACAGAGGCCTTGATGCTGTGCAAGCACTGTTCAGCAATAGCTAAAGCATCCGTGTGTTAACACTGTTTTGGTCACAAATCAAAAACACAGCACCATATGAGCTACTATGAAGAAAATTAACTCCATCCCAGCTAGACCTAGTATAAGCTGTTGTGATTATCGTTATTTGTGTCACTGTCATCCTTAGGAGCTGCAGCTGTGGACTGCTACTGCATTGTTTTAGATGCTGCAATAACAGAAAAACCTACAAAAGCTTGTGTAAAGTATGTGAGAAAGACAACATTGACACCAACAGAGAGAATAGTACAGGCAAATAGAAAATGGAACAATTTAGTTTGGAATGATCGCTGCAGTCCAAGAGTTTTTAGGTTTTTTGTAACCATTAGGGCATAGGCGAGACTTTGAAGAACAGAATGAAGGTATTTTGCAGATATTTATAAGGAATATATTGCAAGTGAGAGAACAGGGAATTTCCTGAGATCGTCTTTGTGCTCACTCTGCATTTCTGCTCCATCATTCAGAGTGAGGTCCGGAAAGGAAGAAAACTGAAGTAATTATTTCAGTGGTGGAAAGCAGGTTGCCTGTGGATTTATGAGCTAATTACCTAGAGGCACTCTGTGACGCACTGTGAGACAGTGATTCAGGGACTGGTTAAAATAATACCCTTGAGGATCCAACAGCACAGATAACTAACCTGAGGCTTCACAGCAGCTGCAGGGGTTATTTCAATCTTGAGGCTGCAGTAGCAGCCAGATAGTCTCTGCTGCAGAGCTACTCTGTGTCTGGGAAGCAAAATTCCATCTACATTAACGTTAGGCCTTTTTTCCTCACAGAGTGAGTGGTAACAGCAGGTTTCATACCTAAAACATGTCCTTATGGCTTCCCAGTTGAGTTGATATATATGTAATATGAAGACTAGATTATTCATTTAAGCTTGTTTTCTTTAAAGGAAAAAATGAACACATTCCATTAGAATGGTAAAACTAAGACAACAAATAGCACATCAGGAAATTACATTTAGTAGTTGACTTTAACACAAAAGGGAGGTTTTCTTATTTTTAAAGTGAAGATCTTGTGATGACGAGGAATACAGTGGCATACAGGTCTATTTATCTTAAACATGCTGAAGGAGAGGAAAGATCCTAGGTTGTTTAATTCAGCATTCACATGACAGTTCATTATTAGATTACTGATTACAGACTTAAATTTAGGCCAAGGAGATAGATTTGCTCTGCTCTCTGCTTGTCCACATATCCATTTCTGACTTCCGTATATGCTTCAGACTGGAGTAGACTGATGTCTTATTCAACTGCAGAGGATCAACAGGACTTGTACCCCTATGAAAAGATTCTTTTAAAAAACAAGGTGTTTCTGCTATTTTAATAGTAATAACAGAATACTAACATATAAAATGTCATGAATATCTGTACTACTTGTGCTACTGTTGTATCTTCTGTTTCTTTACTGTTGATGTCATTGCATTTGAGTTTTATATAATCACTTATAAGTGCTTTTAAAAAGAAATAACTGTAGATTACAAGAATAGCTTTATCACCAGTGTATTTGGTATATATGGCAAGGTTTTGGGAATAGGGGGGACTGCAGGGGTGGCATCTGTGCTGGACACAGCCGGTTCCAGCTGGCTTGGCAATGGACCCACCGCAGGCCAAAGCTGAGCCAATCAGCGAAGTTAGTGGTGCCTGTGTGAAAACATATTTAAGAAAGGGCAGAAAACACTGCACAGGCAAAGGAGAAGAGAAAAAGAGAGAGAAACAGCAGTGCAAACACCAAGGTCAGAGAAGAAGGAGAGAGAGAGAAGGTGCTCCAGGCACCAGAGCAGAGATTCCCCTGCAGCCTGTGGAAGAGACCATGACAGATCAGGTATTCCCCTGCAGCCCATGAAGAGGTCACACACTGGAGCAGGGGAAAAGTGTGAGAAGGAAGAAGTGGCAGAGAGGAACTGTTATGTTGTTGTGGGTTAACCCCGGTAGACAGATAAGCACCACACAGTCGCTTGCTCACTTCCCCCCCACACCAGTGGGATGGGGGAAGAGGAAAGGAAGAATAAAACCAAGAAAACTTTGGGCTCAAGATAAAGCAAACAAACAAACAAACAATTAATAAGTGAATGATAAGTGGAAGAAGAGGGAAGAAAACAAAACAAGTGATACAAAAGCAATCACTCACCACCTCCTGTGGGTAGACTGATGCCCAGCCAGTTCCCGAACAAAAGATGGGTAACCCCCTAAAGCCCCTTCTTTTCCCTTTTATTGCTGAGCATGACATTATGTGATATGGAATATCTTTTTGGTTCGTTCAGGTCATCTACCCAGTTGTGTCCCCTCCCAGCCTATTGTGCAACCCCTCCTCCCCCAATCTATTCACTGGGAGGACAGAGTGAGAAACAGAGAAGGCCTTGATGCTGTGCAAACACTGTTCAGCAATAGCTAGAATATTAGTGTGTTATCAGTACTGTTTTGGTAAAAAATCCAAAACACAGCACCATATGAGCTGCTTTGAAGAAAATTAACTCTATCCTAGCCAGGCCTAGTACATATATACTGACCGTAACCCCCATCCCCACTGCGATGCTTGGGGGGACAGGTAGAAGAGTTGGGAGTGAAGGAGTGAAGTTGAGGTTGAGCCTGGGAAATGGGGGGGGAGGTATTTTTTTTTTAGTTTTTATTTTTGTTTCTCATTACACAAACCTATTTTGTCCTCCCCATCTTGCTGAGCAGGGAGGTGTGAGAGGCTGGGTGGGCTGTTAGCCAAGGCCGATCCACCACACACCAGTTAGTGAGATTTCTTTCTGACAGCACAAAAATTTAACAGAACTTTTCATTATAAATAAATTGTTTTCTTTTTCTTTTCAGGTACCATGATCAACAGGATGTTACGAGCAACTTCCTTGGAGCAATGTGGTTGATTTCAATAACGTTTCTATCCATTGGATATGGTGACATGGTACCTAATACATACTGTGGGAAAGGAGTCTGTCTACTCACTGGAATCATGGTGAGTGTTTCAGAATTTATTCACTGGATATGAGATTAAGTTTGTTGGAATTAATCCCCAAACTCATGGTAGTCATAACAGAAATATTTATTTGATAACTTTTAAAGTATATGGGCTTAATTGCACCATTCCATGGTCTCTCATTCCATGGTAATGGAATGGAAGGCTTTCATCCTCTGTAGGTAGAATGAAGAGCTGCGTAATAAAATACAGAGAAACAATTCCACCCTGATGCCATTCTCAGCTTCAAAATCTCAATAGAGTCTTTCATTTAATGTTAGGATATCACATCTTCTTGACTGTCTTTGGACATGTGTAATTGGACCGTTTCTAATAACAAACCTACAGCTTTGATATTTGCTTCTTAATGAAGCTACTTGCAGGTGTAGAATTGCAATGGTGGTTAGTCTCCTAAAGCATTTTGCTTGTGCATAGTTTTCTACATTGTTTCTTATAAGTCTAATAACATATGGTCCATAGTTTTCCATTGCTTTAAGTGGATTTATGTAGTGCAGTTTTCATTATAAGAGTTTTTGTTACCATTGATTTAATTGTTATACCATACATATTCGGTACACATTTATTAGCTGTACTTCATATCTAATTTCAATTTTTTTTGTATTGTAGCATTTGGTCCAAGTTAGGTAGGGAGTAGGGCAATACATTATAATGGAAATTTCTGCATATTTACAGTAAATTAGAAGTAAAAAAGCTCCTGTTCCTGCCACTTTTATTTGTATCAAGCTCCCGTGTAAATTTCCCTGTGAGTGAGAAGTTCAGGATGGGCATCTCATATAATATATATGACAGTAAGATCCATTGATCATAAAAGTAATGCAGCTTCAATATCTACCTTCTATTAAAACAGGTATATTGGGATTATGGCTGAAAACAAATGGTGGCAAGAAGTTTCCCTTTTTGAGCAGGTGTTTTAGTAAATCTGTTGTTTATAAAAGTATGTATTTTATGTTCAGAGAGTAAAATAGATCAATGCATTTTTGTAGTGTTGAAGACTTTTTTCCCAAATGCTTCTTTTTTATTTTTTAACATCTGACAAGTTTCAGGTCATTGACCTTTATTAAGAAAGACTTCCAGTAAATTTTGGTAGTGTCAAATGCATATCTCTTTAAATACAGAGTTTGCAGTCTGGTGAAAATATAGGCAGAAAGCACAGGAATGACTCAGAAGGCTTTTCTAAAGGCTGTTGACTAAACTCATATCTGCTGTCTTCTGGGGTATTTGCCTTTGTTCTTCATTCTGAGCTGGATTTTGATGCCAGATAGAATAAAATTTTGCCATAAGTTCATTAGGAAAAGAAGAGAACATGCAGCATACATTGCCACAGGGATGTGCAGAACAAGTACAGAACCCTGTTATAACACTTTCCTTCTTCCCAGACACTGTTCAGAAATAAGAAGCAAATGCTTCAAGATGCAGATATTAGATTATTATCCCTCATCATTATCATCTCTGACTACATCCTTGACAACAGATCTCTTGACAACAGCTAAATTCTAGATTAACTTGCCTTGAATATTTACTCAAAACAAATTGTTCATCATTCTTGGCATTTTCAGTATGAAAAAAAATTACTGTAACAGAAATCTTAGAGTTTCCAAGCCCTGCAGAAGTGCAATGAAAATGTTAGTATTGATACTAATCATCCATGGGTTTCACACTGCTATTGGGTTTATATTGATGCAAATGACAGCAGCATCTGGACTGGTCTTAAAATTTTAATGGTTGTGGGTAGGCTGTATGATTTTATTATGATGAAAACAAGGTAAAAATAAAATAACAGAAACAGTCTCCAGATTATTGCAAGTTTTTTCTATGCGCTCATGAATGAACCACACAGAAGGTGAAATTCTAATTTGTCATTTTGCTTATGACAGCACCATTTGGAATCAGGTGTAAAATTTACAGCAGCTGTTTCCATTGCTTTAGTGAAAAGCTACAGTACTGGTTAATATATACTGATTACACACATAGCATTTTTTTTCTTTAAATTAGCTTTGTAAAAGATACAGATGATATTCACCTTCATGTCTTTGATTGTTTGTTTTTTATGATTAAAAATTCTGCAGCTACATTTGAAGCAGTAAGGCTCCAAACACTCAGTAGTACTTACATAGTCAGGATCACCTGATGAGTTTGGCATAAATACCTCCAGAGACAGAAAGCATTCTTAACAAAAAAGGGATCAGGTAGTTAGTGTGTGATGGTAGTTAAAAGAGTAATGAAAATCTGACCCCTAATTAAATTTTAAAGGACATCAGCAATATGGCTTTGGCAAGCTGTCATCCTTGAGAAGAAAATTATGAAGCAATGTGAGAAATTTGGATGTTGAAATTACTGCTTTTTTTTTGGTA
Organism: Balaeniceps rex; assembly: GCA_013401315.1. NCBI lineage: Eukaryota > Metazoa > Chordata > Aves > Pelecaniformes > Balaenicipitidae > Balaeniceps > Balaeniceps rex. Next base: position 5,550 of record VYZW01044487.1, on the reverse strand, counting down.
AAGTATATGAAAGATATGAAGTGTGAAACAGTGAACATATTAATGGACTGTGGTGGGTTGACCCTGGCTGGATGCCAAGTGCCCACCAAAGCCACTCTATCACTCCCCTTCTCAACTGGGCAGGGGAGAGAAAATATAACGAAAAGCTCATGGGTCGAGGTAAGGACAGGGAGAGATCACTCAGCAATTACCATCACAGGCAAAACAGACTCGACTTGGGGAAAATCAGTTTAATTTATTACCAATCAAAACTGAGTAGGGTAATGAGAAATAAAACCAAATCTTAAAACACCTTTCCCCCACCCCTCCCTTCTTCCCAGGCTCAACTTCACTCCCGATTTCTCTACCTCCTCCCTCCGAGTGGCACAGGGGGACGGGGAATGGGGGTTGTGGTCAGTTTATCACAGGTCATCTCTGCCTCACCTTCCTCCTCAAGGGGAGGACTCCTCACACTCTTCCCCTGCTCCAATGTGGGGTCACTCCCACGGGAGACAGTCCTCCACGAACCTCTCCAATGTGGGTCCTTCCCACGGGCTACAGTTCTCCATGAACTGCCCCAGTGTGGGCAGTCCTTCAGGAGCAGACTACTCCAGCATGGGTCCCCCACGGGGTCACAAGTCCTGCCAGAAAACCTGCTCCAGCATGGGCTCCTCTCTCTCCACGGGTCCACAGGTCCTGCCAGGAGCCTTCTCCAGCGCAGGCTTCCCACGGGGTCACAGCCTCCTTTGGGCACATCCACCCACTCCGACGTGGGGTCCTNCTGGAGCACCTCCTCCCCCTCCTTCTTCACTGACCTTGGTGTCTGCATAGTCATTCCTCTCACGTATTCTCACCCTTCACTCCAGCTGCAGTTTGTGTTGGGTTGGGGTTTTTTTGCCCCCCCTTCTTAAATATGTTATCACAGAGGTGCTACCACTGTTGCTGATTGGCTCGGCCTTGGCCAGCTGTGGTGGGTTTGACCTTGGCTGGATGCCAGGTGCCACCAAGCCACTCTATCACTCCCCTCCTCAGCAAGACAGGTGGGGAGAAAATGAGATGGAAAAAAAAACCCCAAACCCCTCATGGGTCAAGATAAAGGCAGTTTAATAACAAAAAAGCAAAAGCAAAGGCCACGCGCAGAAGCAAAAAAAGAAAACAAAGATTTTATTCTCTACTTCCCATCAGCAGGTGATGTCCAGCCACTGCCCAGGTAGCAGGGCTTCGGTACGCGTAGCGGTTGCTCCAGAAGGCACACATAACTAACGAATGCCCCCACTTCCTCCTCCTTTCTCTTAGCTTTTATTGCTGAGCTGACGTCATATGGTATGGAATATCCCTTTGGCCAGTTGGGGTCAGCTGTCCTGGCTATGTCCCCTCCCAAGATCTTGCCCACCCCCAGCCTACTGGTGGTGGTGGGGAATGTTGGAGAGACAGCCTTGATGCTGTGGGAGCACTGCTCAGCAGTAGCCAAAACACTGGTGTGTTATCAACACCTTTCTGGCTACCAATACAAAGCACAGCACTATGAGGGCTGCTGTGGGGAAAATTACTCCATCTCAGCCAGACCCAATACAGCATCTGTGGGTCCATCTTGGAGCTGGCTGGCGTTGGCTCTATCAGACACGGGGGAAGCTTCTACCAGCTTCTCACAGCAGCCACCCCGCTACCAAAACCTTGCCACGCAAACCCAATACATGAACATATCCTCCAGCCTAAACTCCAAGACCAAAAAGTTCATAGCTCTTAAATATAATTCCTTAAAAACAGCTACTCTTCTGAAATTTGTACAGTAACTAATTCATGTTTATTGTGGAAAAGATAAGATCCTAAAAGAACAGACTTATCTATTTCTATTTCAAGAGGATTTGTTGATAGTCTAATTAAAAGACACAGAATAACTGTTGAATGACTATAACAAAATCAAACCATCTATGTGATTTCAAGAGGAAAAATTTAATTCCCTAGCATCTAAAGTAGCAAGTAGATTACTGTGATCAATACCCAATACCACTGAATTTTTGCTTTTGGATAAGGCCCCTGTTAAAAAGTATAGAAGAGAAAATAAATAGAAATCCTTATGAATACATGTTTAAGTTTAGGGAAACATCTGTAAATGACTGGTTACAAGAGTGGTTACGCAGACCACTGAAGAGTTAATATTGGCTTTGCAGAACTGGTGGCCCAAGGAGGGCTCCTTTTGTGTCTTGATCCCATAGAAGGGAGAGAGCCCAGGTATGCCCTCACTCCTCCCACTTTTGCCTCAGGAACTGGTTTCTGTGGGATGGAAATTGGACTGCTCAGGCTAAACCCTGCATTGTGCTTGTGCCACGGAAGTAGACTTTATGCACCAAGTTGTACTGGCTATTAAAACTGAAGCTATTGCTATCTTGAGACACTGGTTCAAGTGACGTGTTTTAAATTCTCCTGGAATTTAGGAAAGTCTTTACATATTATTCTGATGATACTAAAAGAAAATAAGCAGTTGAGAATCATTAAGAGTAAGCCAGTAAAGAAGTCTAATTAATGTATTAGAAAAATTAAAATAAGCAAAAAAGGAAACTGTGAACCATTTGTATTCTTGAAAAAATAAGGTAAATATTTAAAGAATGTGTTCTGTCATATTGAACAATTTATTTTTGATCTTGCAAAGCACTTAAATATGTGAATCTTTAATGAAAATATTGAAACAGTGCAGTACAGAGTTGGTGGCATTGGTAAATGCAAAGGCTGTTTATATACTGGCAAGAGAAACTGAACTGGGTACCTCTCTAAATCACCTATCAGTGTTTTTCTGATGAGACTTCACTAGGAAGCAGTCTATTCAGACTATGCAGTCTATGCAGACTAGCAGACTATGGACCAGGTAGATGATAAATTGGATAGTAAACGTGCCCTCTGCCTTCTCTATACATTAATTAGGCCTGCAGAGAGTGATTGATGAATAGAAATATGAGTGCCATCTTCTGTATCAGAACAGGATATAGAATAGATGGGGAGACCCACACCATTTTCACCAGGCCATGCAACTTGTCTGAGTTTTGGCTACCCACTGAACAGGCAGTGGTTATCAATGCATATCCACCAGATCTCTCAGTTCCTGGTCAGCAGGCTGAGCTCAGCTACAGGTGGAGCACTTTATTTGTGCTGTTATTAACTTCAGTGGCACTGCTTATTCATGGATAGTATTTTTACCTGCTTAACTATTTTATAGAGTCAGGGCCTTGGAGTGTTTTGCTAATTTTTCCTTGCTTTATGAGGAGTATATAATGAAGATAAAAATGTAAAGAAGGGAAGTAGAAACTGGTAGAAGTAAAAGGAGAGGCAATCATGGGAAGATGCATAATTATTGACTGTGGGATGGGAAGAATTGGAATGAATGAATGAATGAAGTATTAAAAATATATGAAGAATATGGAGGATATTGAATAGCTCCTGGTATAGTATGAGAATAGGGAGTTTATTTGTCTATATTAGAAGTCATTACATTTGGAACAAATAAGTAGAAGCAAGATAAAATGTATGAGTTATAATTAACTGTTTTGTCAGAGGATGCACAGAGTAGTTGGCTATAGCTTGAATGAAGATTGCTTTCGATGAAATAGATATCTTGTAGGATTTTCATGTTGGCCTTGCTGTTGCTGAAATTGCAGCTTAAATGCTTCTCATTGAAATGAATTCCAAAGAGATCATTAAGCCTATCAAAGAAGCAAAAAAATTATGAGGATATTCTTAAAGTTGCATCATAGAGATGGACGAGGAGATTAGCTGTTTCTTTTGGAAAATTTTTAAGTAGCATCTTTTAACTATCAGATCTGAACCCCACTCATGTAGGTGAATAATTCTTATTGGAGCAGTCACAATGCAGTCAGTGTGTACAATCTAGCCTTTGGAATACTAGCTTTTTAACTCTAAATACTGAATTAAAAATTACTCAGATACAATTTTAAAACTTCTCTTACAGCAATTTTTAAAGTCCATGTGGAAGTCTCATTTGGTTTAAAAGAATTGCAGCTCCTTTCCTACATGTGCTAAAAAAGCCACCAGAATGAGGTGTTTATGCTGTATGACAAGAGGAACTCTTCATATAAGGTTAAATTGTGTTGTTTTCTCATGGGGTTTCATCTCAAACCACCCTGGTCTTATCAACAAATATAAAGAAACATGCTGTTTGCATGAGGAACATAGTACCTAGAATAGCATAATTTTGAAACATCTTATTTCTGTTGGTAGCAAAATCTGATCTGTAACATCTTTGAAATTTAATAGTTACTAGATTTTAAGAAAACCAGAAAAAAGTAGATTCTAACTTCAGAGCTAACATTGGCTGAAGATCTTCTGGGAAGATTCCTAAACAAAAGAAAAAGAAGGTAAACATCAGGTCTGAGCAGTGAAATGTGAAAATTATTTTATAGAACCTTCTATGGATAATGTACATAAAGGTCATAAATTATTTTGCATTGTAATGCCTAGAACATTGTGGGATTTTTAGGAAAACTTTTCTTCACGCTGTTTAATTCTGTAATTATTTGCAGAAACACAGAATTGTTTATGAAACACAAAAATGCATTTGGAATTATGCTCAAAGCACTGAAAAGGTATGATTAATACACTGCCTTGTGGGTAGATATGTATGACTGAACTGATAGAAGCAACTCAATTTTCTGTGATAACAGTAAGAGAATAATAGATTGTATTGCCATTTAAAGGTTTACTTAGAACATTTTGCACATTTATCAAGAATCTATAATATTTTTAGCATTTCTAGTGTCTGGTGGCAAAAGGTCAAAGCAATGTGGTGAATAGTTTTGTCGATGAGAATCTCAAAAATCTAGAACACAGATCAGTTTTTACTTCCTGAGAGTATAGGAAAATGTGAAAAGCTCATGCAGATTGGTAGCATTTCAGGTTCACTTCTCAGATATATGGTAGAATATAATTAATTTGATTCTAAGAATTCAATAATAAACATCAGTGATCTTGGGATTCAGACAAGTTTGTGTTTAATCCTTCTAACACAATGCAATCTAACTGGAAAATCTGTCAAGCAGAAACATAAAATGGAGAAGACAGTTAAGGATGCTTGAATTATTAGGGTTGAAACTATTAAAAGTTGGGCTGGTCAGAATTTCTTTAGCTCCTTTATTATTGTTGTTCCAGCACATCAGTTTGCCAAAGTGGAAACTTTTCTCAGGAACACTTACTCCTTCTGTGTTATTTTATGGCTGTGGCTTCTTGGGATGAAATTTCTAATTGAAGTAAAGAAAAGAGAACATATAATGATTAAAATGAAGTTGAGTAGCTACAGAGAGATTGAGCAATCAGTCCCTGAGGCAGTAGTGGTTAGTGCAGTAATCTGGAATGTGAGAGAACAGCAGAGGCTTTCTTTTACCTCTATTTGAGTAAACAAAGTCTTCTGGAAGATATAACCATCTTTTAGAATTAGAAAATAAAATAAAATAAAGTAAAACAAAACACTCCCTCAGAAGCTCTTCATTTCATCCCAACAGAATAGGGAACATTTTTAAGTGTCAGAGTGTAGACGCGGAAGTCACGGACAATGCCACACGATCA
>VYZW01044481.1:5873-17656 GCA_013401315.1 Balaeniceps rex | reverse complement strand
CAATAGAAAATTCTGAGAAGAAAGTTATGTCCTTACATGTGTTGGACCTAAATTGAATCTAGAGGTTGTGAATACTGCACTGAATCATGTCTTTTCTTGCAGAAAAAGAACATTTTCCTAATATCAAATTTCAAATCCCTGGTTTGCAGCAGAAACTTAAACCATTATCTTCCAGAGAATTGAGAATCATTGCAGATTATTCCAGATTCAGTCTAGAATGGTGGGAAATTTTGTAACTAGAGTAAATACTTTATTGAGTCAAAAGGCAGCTGAATGCTCTCAATAAATTTTGCAGAGAAGAGAGGATAAAATTCCTACTGAAGAAAAGTCTTGCACCATCTCTCTGGTGTACATGGGCCAATGTATGTTCATATGGACCCGGGTGTAGAAACACTGTGGATGGAAGAAGCTGATGTGAATTTAGGTGGTTGGAAGAAAGGTCTGTGGCAGGTTATTAAACAGACAAATTAGAACAGGCCAAAGAAATCCCCTGAACTGAAAACAAACAAATAATGGATGAGCATTAGGTCTTCTTTCCCTGACGGTAGTCTCCATTAAGTGTTTGCTTATGGTTGTTTTTGGGGACAGAATACTGAACTAGATGAACCATGCAGCTAAACCAGTAAAGGTATAATGGTTTTGAAAGAGATTTGAAAAAGAGCAACATGACTAAGTTGCATATATTTACAGGAATCAAACTCAAAGATAGCACCATTGCAGACAAAATTCAGCGGCAGATGGTAGGAAGGGATTTGTCCTGCCTAGACTCTCCTGAGGATCTTCTGCTGACCCCTCTTTCCTTGTGGAACTCTTAAATTGTTTTTTCTACAAGAAATTAAGTAGAAATAGGACTAATATATTGGGCTTCTCTGCTTCAGAACCTGAGAAATTCATAAGTGAAAGCTTCTCTTCAAAAGTGTATGGCTACTTCATCAGAAAATTGCTTTAACTCCAGCAGGTGGACCCTAATTGAGCTTACTTACTCAATGCAGAGCCCTTTTCTACAACTTTTTTTGGGTCTAAATAATTGGATTGAAGTTTCTTCCTCATTTTCTTTTATTTCCAGGTTTTGGATGGCCGGATGTCCCTCAGATCTCTCCTCTACTCCCAGGACCAGTCCAGCTCTTGCTTAAACATGAATTGAGTTTTTCTGAAGATCAAAGTGTAGGCACTCATTCAATATGCCTGTAGTAAAAGGCATATAGATTTCATTCTTACTTAAAATATGCAGGCTTGTGCATGATTTCTTAGCATCTAATGTGAAGTGTTTGTATCAGTAGGGAGAAGTGTGTACATTTAGGATTCTTAAACAATGTTTCTTTTTTGAAAAAGGTTTATTTTAGGGCAGAACTCTGATCATTTACTGTTACTGTTTATGAAATTTCAGTTAGAATATTCATCCTGCTTGTAATGCTAAGAGCTTCAGGGGATAATTTGCATTGGTCCTTCTAGATCCATTTATTTAGATTTTGCTCCTGAAGACATCTGCAAGACAGGAAGTAATGTTTTTCTTCATGAAGGCAGGAATCATAATGGATTAACAAGCGAGATTTCATCTGTTACAAAATGCCTCTACTATCTACCTTTGCCTTTCAGTTGTATAAAATATAATCCTTTATCCTTATTTCTTTGTGAACTTTGGTTCTTTGTTTCTCTGTTCGAGTCAAGTTTCATTTGTTAAATTTGAGAAACTACAGCATTCTACAAGATATTAAATCAGGTTTAGATTTTTAATTATTGAACTAATTTTAACTAGTGTTTTATTATCTTGTGTGTACACTTCTTTGGGGGAAAAAATAGTGGTGTTCCAAATTGCCATAACAACAGGCTGCACTCCTTAAAACAAGATAAGCTGTGTGTCAAAGTAAAACTGTTGCCATGGTAACTGGTTGCATATTTAAAGTGCAGCAGCCTGGTTTAATCAGTGAAATTGCCCCTTTTCAAAAAATCAACTGTATAGGCATTCTTATAGCAGAAACAGTGAAAAGAGGAAAATGTAAAAATTAATGAAAAAATAAGATCTCCCCTTTATGTTCTTTTCCTGAGTGACAGCTTTTCAGTAAGGTCACTTATTTTGCCTCTTTCTCACAAAGGTGCAAATACTGGATCCTGTCTTTTATCTTAGGATTCTCAGAAATTCCTCTCAGATGTTCATGATATGCTTCCCCTAAACAGGTTAATAAGATATTAGCATCTAAGCATGTAGTTGCAGGTTCATAAAACTGCCTAGTGACAATAACACATATTTATAACCTCTCTCTTTGAGAAGACTTAAGAAATGGCAGGTGAACTTAAATCAACCCCTCAAATCAGTATTTGCCATTTCTATGGACTTCATGATTAGATGATCAAAGCTAAAAGCTGTTTCATCCCTTTTTAAATTCTTTTTCTTTTTTTTTATTTAAAGAAAATGTTTACGTACTGAAAATTGGACTGTTTCTCTTTGGGACTTTTTAAAAAATTTTATTTCAATTATTAAACTGGTTTTACCTCAAAAAAAAAAAAAAAAAAGTGTTTTGCAGCATAGGTGTCTGTGGTATCATACTTAGTTGTATTGTGTCATGTCAGACTCCCATCCTTTTTGCCCTGAAAGTTGATGACCCATCAAGAAAGTGACATTTAAACCTCAGAAGAATGCAGAAAAGCAAAAAAAGTGACATTTTAAAGGCTATGCATACAACCCACAATCACTATATTGTTCTTTTGAGATACTAGTTGATACGACAGAAGGTGAATAGGGTACATTACCTGTACACCACTATTGCACAAATCCTAGCTAACCTCCCAATGTCTCTAGGAAGTGCTATTAGCCTACCTTTCCCAATAAGGATTTTGAGTCAGAGAGCCCAACTCTCAGTCTCAGTGGTATTGTTGCTTGTCCTGTTTCTTTTTTAGCCTAGAGAACATAGTAGTTGCATATGGAAAAAGACAGATTCTGCAGATTTGGAATGGTTTCCTTCTTCTCATGAACTGCTAGTCAGTGCTGCATTAGGAATGGCAGCAAAACTTTTAGAATGAAAATGGTGCCTTTTAAGAACGATATTCATAATTTTATTAGACTAAGTAGAATATCACAGATGTCTTATTGATTTTTTAGGAAAAGGTAAAAAAATCTATGAAATTTAAAGCATTACATTCTTTTTGCATTCCCCACAGAGAGAATATGTACTGTTTCTATTATGTTATTTTTCTTTCTACCAGTTCTATTAAGCCTTACGGAAAAAGAAAAAGCAGGATTTCAGAGAGGCTTTGCCGTTTCCTGATGCAGTATCTCTATGTAAGATAGCACATATCCTGGTGAAAAATGGGGAAATCTTCCTCAAAAAACTGCTGAAAAGTTATTAATTTCTAACACAGAACAAATGCAGAAAACAACTAACAAAATTAAAGAAAAAGTTCGATCGTACTTTACGCTTGCTTATCTTATTGCTATTGTGTTATGATTATTTGAGGGTGACATTGCAACTTAGACTTTCAGAAATTAAATATAGCTATCTGCTCTATTTTCTAAGTGGCTGTCAAAACATTTTTTTCCTACTCATGGTGATAACCCTCCCTTTCTTCAGATTTTAGAGTGCTATTGAGACATTGTTCTGTTATTGATATATGAGGGAAACTGCTAATGCCAGCTGGCCAAAGATAAATTCAAAATAACAGAGTTAATCATCAGTTTATGATCAACCCTAAGGTCATTGATTCAGGCTTCAAAGGTGTTGGAGTTGACATGGTCTGGAATCCTTTTCCCCCTGCCACAAAGAGCATTCTTCTATTCATTCACTTGAGTGACCATCGGCTTTAGCGCATGAATGAATCTTATCACCCTCTGCCACACCACAGCAGATGTCTGGGCCTGCGAGTTGGCCTTCTTGTTGAAGGAGAAATTGGGCAAAAAGTCAAACTTTTTTTGGTAAAGGCAACATAGCTACAACAGCCTGTGAACCGAAGTAGTCACCGCAGCGTGAAAATAGCTGCTCTCAAGAATCCTGGTCCCAAGTACTACTTCTCTACTGCAGGAAGCAGATGGTTTCTGAAAGCTGACTTGGAGGATATTTTTATACTGCAGCCAGGATACAAGTACAGCTTATGAAGACAATGAGCGAATCTGGAGTAATAGGGAGCTCAATTCAGGCTGCGGACTGTGGGAGGGATCCTTGGTGAAGACACATGCAGGTGTTCTATCTGAAGCTCTATGCCACAGATAATTTACCTGAAGCTGAACATCACCCCATGCTGTCCTTGAGTTACTCCTGAAGCAGAAATTTGAAACTAGTTTGGAAGTGTCGGAATGAGTAGAAGCATCCTCTAGCTGTGGTGTAAATACCGCCTCAGGATGGAAAACAAACTTGCCTGCCAATTGCCATAGCATTCCCAAACAGAGAGAAGGACCAAGACCAACACTGCAGCATTTCTTCAGACTGAATGCTGCTCAAGTGTGACCATTTTTAAACTACGAATAAATGACAAAACTCCTCAGCATACTGCCTATAAACATAGATGTGGAAGGCAGTCTGGGAATAAGATCCAGCTACTGCAGCCGGAGAGAAGCCAGGCACCTCGCCCAAACCACCGAGGCTCGCTCTGTGGTGAGCAGCCAAGAGGTGTCCACAGATTCACAGGAAGATACATGTCCTCAGGAAGGGTGTCCTCTAGAGGCGCCCATAGTGAGTGCAAAAATGGTTAGTTTGGTCTGGGCATCTAGCATAGATGGTGTCAGTTAAGGGAGGGCATCTCGCTTGAGATGCTTAATGGGTGTACCATCTCACGCCTAGGTGACCACAGCACTGTCATTTGTATCACATTTTGTGTCCCTCCTCTCTGGGGCTCTGGCCTAGAGCCTGTGTGCGCAGCCCTGTCCAGCTGGTGGCCATGTGGAGAGGCCCAGGGTGTTACGATCCGATTTGGATGAGAGGAAGGCCCCCTTGCATTCTAACCAACCTCAGATGAGTCTGGGAGGCTAGGGGCGGCTAGACCAACCTCTCATTTCAAGTTCGATCCCTTCAAGCGAGATTGAGACACAAACGAGGTCAGATGTTGTGAGTCCACCCCTTTATTAAACCACTCACGAAAAGAGAAAGAGCGATAGGAAAGCAAGGAAGGAAGGAAAGGAGGAAGATAAAGCAAGAGTTCGGGATAGGAAAGCGCAACTAGTCACCACCATGGATCCGCGGCGTCCCGGGGGTCCTTGCTTCTGGGGTCTTCAGTGGTGGGGGATCTCTGTGGTGGGTAATCACCAACGTGGTCTTTGGTGGTGGTGGTGTCTGAAATGCGATCTTCCCTCCCGTAGTGGTGGTGTCCGAAGTGGGATCTCTCCCCCCCAAAAGGGTCTGGGGCAGTGGTCTTTTATAGGACACGGCCTAACAACAACTCTAGCTTGTGCAACCCAGGGAGATGGCACGTCCCTGAGCCTCTCCCATATCTCATTATCTATATCAAATGGGACGCTCCTGGTGATTGTCCCTGCCCATCCCGTTATCTATATCAAATGGGAGGCTCCTGGTGATTGTCCTCACGATCACGTGAGCAGATAACAGCTTGCACAATCTCCTGCAAGATTCTGTTATCTCCTTGTCGGCAAGCTTTGAGACAGATGTTCAGCTGTTTTGCCCCTCACACAGGGCCAACCCGCAGGCTCGCAATGGCTCCTGCCACCTTGCCATGGGCCTTGGACCCACTAAAATTTAGGTGGGAAGGGGCCTGGGGGTGATGCAGCCCTCCATTGCAGCCTCCTGCTGCAGAGAGGCCAGCCACAGGGCCCTGCGATGTGCCTGGCATCATGGTGGAGGTGCTGAGCAGAGCTGGAGGCCCCTCAGCATCACAGTGCTCTGGGCCAAGTCAGGCAAAATCCTCTTCGGTTGCGCTCATTGCCCACGTTGTTTTGTCCCTGCCACTTTCCCACACATTTATGTGTTCACGCTGTTCATAGTTAAATGATAAAGATTAAATAATGTAAAACTTCAGTCTGACATTTAGTGTATGCTACTCTTTCCATATTTACATATTGAAATAATACTGCTGTACTGGCAGTATGGAAATTTTTACTGATGTGATCAGAAATACATATTTGGGCTTGAACTTTTGTATTTTCCCAGACTTATATTTCCACAAAATAAGCTCTCACTCACACAAAAGGACCTTTGCTATTAGTGTTCTGTTCAAGTCTCAATTAGTAGCTGAGCTTTGAAAAACTAACACGCAAAGAAGTCCAACCTTTGTAGCATTTTCCTTTGTGCTAAGGAACAGAAACGGCTGTAAGGGACACTGTGTTTCTTGATCTCTTGGGTTTCTTTTACTGACACCGGTCTGGTCTGCTTCTAAGGTGCCTGCTGCATGAGGACTGGCTTACAATTAAGCCTGCTAGTTTTAGCTGGGGCTTCTTCTCTGCTGGTTTACCAAACAGCAGCCATAGTTGGGCAGGTAGGACCTAACCCTGTTCTTGTCCTGGTTTTCTTGTGTTCCTCCAGCTGCAACTTCCAGTTCAGCCTGGCCTGGGACTGCTGCAGTGGATAATCATCTTTGTGGCATGTGTATGAAGGTGCTTTCTGCTCTACTAATGCACCGTTGCATGGTATAGTAGCATTTTGTTGGTTTTGCTTTGTTCATTTTTTTTTTTTCAAACTTTTTAACCTCTGTAGTGATGTTCGAATCTCTGCCTATAATACAAAGCCATTTGCTTGGGATGAGCACAAGATTTCAGTCTTTCACTTTAATCTGCTGCAGTATTTGCTCTTTCTAAATGTAGCTGTTGCATGTACCCTTTTCACAGAATCACATACTTTTATCTTCTCACACATACTAGTAGTAGTTAGGAATAAGAAGGGAAGTGTCAGTCTCAACATAAATGATTGGTATGACTTGTACAGATTGCTGCTGCATGGCATCCTTCTCATCACAAGCCTAAAGACATTACCACAGGTAAAGAAGAATTCTGTGTAGCCCATGCACAAAGCTGATCTGCATACAAGGAGGAGCCTGGGTGTTTGTGGTGGCAGGCCTAGCATAAGTCAATAGAGAAAATAAGATAGAAATCTACTGTGCACTCTCAAATTCACTTCAAAAATCCTGGTCTCCTGAAGGCAGACAGCACCATTTGTTGTGAGCAAGACACTCTGCTAGCTAGATGAATACATGCCATTAAACCTGGCATGCAAAGTTCAACATCACTGCAATTTCAGAATAAATTGAGCTGCAGTATTTTTCCTCCTCCTCTTTTGCACTTTCCCTTAGGTATTAATTAAATACAGCATTCACAAGCATGGCCCCTTTAGGAATGATTGTTCTTTATATATGACAAATCTCAAGCTGTGAATGCTTGGGATAGCTGTATTAATTTCTAATCACCATTTTTAACAGGGAGCAGCTGGGCTGCATCTAACCAGCAATAGATATCTGTAGGAATGTAAATAGTTCTGTCCATTAACATGCAAATGCAGAACCAAATAGAATCTTATTGCTAGAATAGTGAATTTTAGTTTTTAGAAAATATATGATTAATCATAAAGAACTCAAAATTAGGCCATGATCCTCCTGGAGACAACCGTTTATCATTTATACTTAAAAACGAATGCCTCAGATGTTCATGCAAACGTATGTGAGAAGTTCATATGGTATAAAAAGATACATCCAAGTGTGTTTGAAAAGCATATAAAAGGTGGGAAACCCGTCAGAAATATATAACGTCTCTGTCAGAATGTGACTAGATTACAAATCCCAAAGAAAACATTTTACTTCTGTAAAAAGAAACTATATATGCAATATGGTTTGCATTTTGTATTGTATATTTTTATTCTCAAACTGAATTGCCTTGCTTGTGTTTTCTTCATTATTTTGCCTTCATAGGTGCTTGAAAGCACATTATTTATTTAGGAAGAAGCATACTCCTTTATGTGAGTAAACTCTGCTACAATCAGTCCTTGACCTAGATTCCCACAGTTCGCAGAAATTACGTTTCTGAAGTTGTTCAGAGACTCCATTTCATAAGAGAGTGAGTTCTTGGAATGTGGTATTTAGTCAAAACTCAGTGTGTGACTCAAAATTCAACAAAACTCATATTGTTCTACTCTCAAAAGCCATGTTTAGCATGTTCAATAATTACTTCGCAGCTGGCTTTAATAAAATATGCTGTTGGAAGGGTGCCAGGTTCATGCAATATTTAAATATATGTTTAGCTGGAAATAAAATGCAGTATTGCAATCTGATTTTTAAACTGGTAGTCATGAGACAGACAGACCATGATTTTTATCTCAGCAGTAGAGAACTCAATGAAATATACATCCCTTATTGTAAGTATCAAAATAACATAATGCAAGTTGAGTATTAAGAAAAATCCAATAGCTGGAACTGAAATCTCAGAGCTAATTTGTTGTAGTGGTTCTTTTTGAGATCTTCTTAAGAAGAATACATGATATTATTTAAAGAAAAGAGGAAAATAGGAGCATTGTTTACCAACATCCAGTCTCAATAATTAGGGGGAAAGATTACTTAGAATAATATTCTACTACAAGGTAATAATTTCTTTTCTTTTTACAGTGTTACAACCAAATTAGGAATGAGAGGTGCATGATCAGGCTCAGAGATTAGGTGTGCATGAGGTTCCAGGTCAGGACAGAAGCTGTTCTTGCAGTCTAAATGAGCTAAGATTAAAAACTAGGGAGAGTAGGAAATATTACAGTCCAAAGGAAGGTCAGATGGCAGCCTAAAATTGAGCAAGGGTTAGCATTTCAGTGTATCTGTACCTACCATGTCTGGAGGTAAGATTTTAGGCTAAAGACAGAAAGATGACTGAGGAAAAGAGCGTCTGGAGCAGGGAACAAAATCAGGTCTGCAAATCAGGAGCCACTTTCAATATGGAAATGGCAGAAGACAGGCTGTGGATTCACAGAAAGGAGAAATAAGAAAGCAGAAGTCTGGTTCTCAAAGTGTTGAGAGGCTGACATGAGTTGAATTAGTTCTTTTAGTCTACAGACGACTTCTTTCTTCAGCACCATGCCTAACAGGAACAAGTGAAAGTGTAAAGCACTCGTATGTATCTGTGTCGTACAGTTCAAGAAGAACACCTAAATTCTATCACATTTTTAGCTAATGTAAAAGTTTGAATACATGGGTTTCATTTTGTGGATAAGACTTAAGAAGCTGTATTGGCTAAGGGAAAACAATATGAATATCCTTGGTTGTGATATTGGAATTTCTTAATTGAGAGAACAGTGTTAGTAACATTTGCCATCTGAAGATCATGTTAGGTTGTTAGTAGTGTTTTGAAAGTACAGAAACTATTAGTAGCCAAATATAACTTGACTTTTATTTTGCACTCGGCCTGATAGATGCAATGTTCACATAGAGGAGGACCCAACTGCAGAGAGTTTACTACTGTGTGCAGCATCTATAAATGTATTGGGAATGTCTGCTTGTGTAAACACAGATGCTATTTTGCAAAAGTTTCTAGTTACCTGCTGGACAATGAGTTAGACATTATTTTTTTCACTTAAGAACTGCACAAGATTCTATCTGCAGTGTTGTGAAAGGCATTAGAACAAACACATAACAATGGAGAACTCTCTACTCTGGAATTTTTGGCCCCGACCCCAATTTTTGCCATAATGCTCTCTGCAATAAACCATAATGCTCTTCTGTGAGATGACATGCATAGTAATAAAAAGGGTTAACAGCATCCTTTTGTTTAATGAAATGTCTTTGAAAAATGCATTTATTCAATGTGATATGTCGCAGAGATACAGTGGCTTCAGCAAAATTTTCACTAAGAAGGATTTTTTTTTTTAATCCTGAGCCTTCTGATAGTTCTTAATGTTTGAGAAAATAGGAAAAAGAGTTGGAGAGCAAAGAAAAAAAGAAAAAAATGGACAAATTTGATAACCCAGTTCTTCATGGATATTTCAGCACACCTTCGATACTGTATTGAAAAGTATTGCCTTCCATTCTAATACAGATCAAAAGCAAAAGGAAAAACCTCAAAACTTGCCATGAAACTGGATATTTATCTTCTACAGAGTTTTAATGTTAAGCATACTTTAAATAGTTGGCTTCTTCATCTTTCTGTGGAGAGTAAGAACAGATTGCCATCAGGGAATTTAAAGGAATTCTTATATTTGGGATCAAATTACATGTATAACTAAGGAAATACAGAATATGGTCTCTGAAATCAGAATCAATTAATGAACTGGAATAGCAGACTGAGCATGAATTTTATTTCTCACAAACATGCAACTTGCTCTTCTTAATGATTGACTGTAGATATTTTCAAGATGAGTGGTCGATTATGTATTTAAAAGTTCAACTTTGTTGACAGTCATCATGGAGACAATATGATGGACAAGAATGGTTTCAAAGAGAAATCTTCTGGTGGTGGAAACATGGCAATTAAAAACTTATACTAAATGATCTCTACGATCTATAGTTGAATTTTTAAAACTTCAAAGTCTGTAATCATTTATTGACACAATGGTTATCAACTGTTTTATTTTACCTGGCAATTTGTTAACAGCATTTAGTTTACAGCAGCGTAGAGCCCAGTTCTGCCAATAAGAAAAAGCAAATAAGACCTTTACTGATCTGTGACAGGAATTGCATAATTTTGCTGACACTATAGATGTACTGAATGCAGAAGAGTTAGGCCATGACAGAGAGATATTCCTGTTGTAGTGGTTAAAAACAAAGTAACTTGATCTGAAAACACACAGATAAACATTATAGCAGCTTGAAATTCTTGATTGTTACTTCTTTGAAGAATTTTTCAATAATTAATTAATTATTTTCATATGCACTATACTTCTACTGCAGGATAAACATTTGTTAGCTTTGAGAAAATTATTATATGTCTCCCAGAGTGATGGCAGGATATTTTTGTCTCGTGTACATGCACTTTCTTACTTACACAACTGATTAAATTTAAATATATAAGAACCTTAACCATAGTTAAACATGTATTCGCTTACAGGTTTCCTTAGCTTTTGTTCTAAAAAAATATGTGTTAACACAAGTGAGTTCTTGAGTATGGTTCACTAGAATTTTCAGCCTATTTCAGATCACTGTTTTTGCCAGCACTGTTTACCTTTCACTACTACTTATTCATCTATGTCTAAACTTCTTTTCTTAATTATGTTGATGATTTTATATAGTGTTTTGAAAGGTACTACATGTTTTCTTGAAGTATTTCCCATTTTTTCCAATGCTTTTAATCTCAGCCCATTTCAACTGGCTGATAATATTTTACTGACCCAGACAAACAAAACCTAATAGAAAATTACATTTCTTGAAGGAATTTTTATGAAATCAATTGAGTCAAAGTACAGAAGAATTCTTATCCATGGCTTAGTGAGACTAACTTTTCAATGCTCTGAGTCAAGGTATGGTAAATAGCTCTTTGTAGTCTTTCTTGTTCAGTCTGACTTGGTAAGATCTTTTCTCCTTTGATGCTCAGAAAAAATATTAATGTGTAATTAGATCACTCTCACATTCATATACAGCACTTCTGCATACAGAGATACCAGCTGCACTGCTTTAGAAGGGGTAAGTAGNATCTGGGAGCATAATCCAAGATGGGCTGCAGAAGCCTCTGCGAGAAGACTGTGGCTGATGGCTGACCCAAGGTGGGATCATAATACAGAAGCAGGACTTGTTTAAAAAGTCCTTTCTCCTAATTCTGGTTTGCATCTTTTAATAAACTCATTATCACTTTTTAATTTTGTATTGTGCATAACTGCCTAACTCACAAACAGCAGAAACTAGTTGTGACATACCACACAAGGTCAGGGAGTGGTAAGTTCTGAAGT
>VYZW01044480.1:0-18880 GCA_013401315.1 Balaeniceps rex | reverse complement strand
CCTTCCCTGCAGTGATGATGACTTTGACATGTCCAGATATTCCTCCTCAGGATACTCATCAGCTGAGGTGAGTTATACTCTTTCCTGCCATCCTTGCCATGAATGCTAATAGTAGAGCAGCCAGAAATGACTTAGTGCTGCCAGAAACAGCTCCACAAGGAATTTACCAGTGGTGTAGACTCTGTGAGCCTGGAAGGGGCCATGGCAGAAACTGTGTCATGTTTCTTTCTTCCCTGGTGATCCAGTTGGCTGCGTCCCCACACTTCCATGGCACAGACACAGATCTGCCCATCGGCTGTTTTCACAGATACCTTTGGCTTCACTCAAGCTTTTCCCAGTTCTGCTCAGTCCTGCAGTGTTGGCCCATGTGGTGCAAAAGCATCAACTTGTCTGTCACGGCAGCTCAGCAACCATCTACTTGCCAAGGACACAAATAAAGGATCTGAGGGTGTGCTGTGATTTCCAGTTCTTTTGG
Organism: Balaeniceps rex; assembly: GCA_013401315.1. Taxonomy (NCBI): domain Eukaryota; kingdom Metazoa; phylum Chordata; class Aves; order Pelecaniformes; family Balaenicipitidae; genus Balaeniceps; species Balaeniceps rex. The sequence continues at coordinate 18,405 of VYZW01044480.1, read as the reverse complement.
GGGTCAGGGTCACCCAGTGCATGTTTACTTGGAGCACCAGAAATTCCAGGGAGGACTTGCAGATATGAACTCTTGCCCTTTCAAAGAGAAAAGGCAGGGAAGCTCAGGCTTGTTAATCCCTCTGCATTGTTTCTGAATATATTTCCAAGCTCTCTTGTGAATTAGTTGTTCAGACTCTGGCTACTGCTTCTGCGGGATCTGATTTTACATCCAGGGTGCTGAGCAGCTATTCTGCACACAAGCTGCTGGGAACTCTTCCCCCTTGTATCCCTTCCTTGGGCAAAATACCTCTGAAACGCAGAGAAACAGCCAAGAGCAGGGAACAGATCAAATGATCTGGGCCATCTCTGGGCCCTGATGAAGTGTTGTTCACCCAGATCTGGCTAGACAGCACTTGAATCCGAGATTACAAAAAGCCAAGAGGCTTTACCACCTTTCAACTGCTATAGTGCCCCAGACTGAGAGGAGGGACTGCCCAGCTGCCAGTCAGTTTATTATCATTATTATTACATTACTTTAAATGAGGACTCGTCTTCATGGAAAGATTATTCCAGAATAAAATAGTGTATCAACTTGCTACTCTGGAATATCTCACTCTAGATATTCCTTTTCTGGAAGAAGTTAGAACAACAGAAGGCAGCCCTCACCTGTGGTCAAAAACTGGGACTCTTTCATTGATGGGACAGCTGCTAATGATAGGGAAATATATTCCAGAATAAGGGACCTCCTTCCTCTTCCGACCATCAGAAAGAAGTAGTCTCAAGTGTTTGACTGTGTGTTTCTTTGTCTGTAGCAGATCAACCAAGACTTGAACATCCAGCTGCTAAAGGATGGGTACCGGTTAGATGAGATCCCAGATGACGAGGACCTCGACCTAACCCCCCCTAAATCGGTCAACCCTACCTGCATGTGTTGCCAAGCCACCTCCTCCACCGCCTGTCACATCCAGTAGTGAGGCCGGCAGGCTGTGATCAGTGCTTTCCACTATAACTGTAAAACTTAACAGCCATTGCTTCCTCCTATGGTAGGACATGCACCTCTTTGTGTTCATGGAGCCAGGAGAAACCAAAAAATTCATTTTATGATTGGTTAATAAGTTATTTTAAACTATGGTTAAACAAAAGAGAAGTTGCTCAAAGTGCCAGGCAGTGACTGGCAGAACTGACTGGTCTGGAGAGCAAATGCAGGAGGGTCCAGAGATACCTCCTTGGTTTGTGTAGGCACTGGAGATGTTTTGTAAGGTGTCTGTTCCAGAATGGGAAGGGTCAGATGGGGCTGCAGTTACTCCTGCCCACCGAAACCAATCCATCTACAAGATCAGGGGTGAGTCTGAGGTGTCAAGGGGTTTTACCTGTGGGAGGAGGTCAGTTCTTAATTCATTCACTAAACCTGATTCATTTGCATAACCAGGAATGGGAATGGAGCAGGGCATCCTTTCTTATGGCAAGGCTTTGTGAAGAGGACAAATAGGTGGCATTTCACTGTGAGTCTGTACTAGCTAGAGCTGTTGTGTCACATATCCAATGCAATCTATCCTTAGCTCCACATTAAATTATCACCAAACACATCAGATTCGATCTGCAATCCATCCATGCTCTTCAGGGATTCAGTCCTTGCCTAAGAATACCATACTTCTGAGTTCAGTCCAGTCATGTATACTGATTTCAGCCTATACTTCATTCCTGTGAGACCCATCTGCTTCCAAAAATCTTAAAGTTTGTTCAACTAAGAAAAAAATGAGTCCTGCACAAGACAGGACTAGAGCTGTGCAGTCTGAAGGTCAGTACCAGAAAAGCTAGTTGAAGAAAGCACATTTTTACAGAGCTTGGCTGTTGATAGTCTCTTGACACTGCATCTTTTGGTGCCTGTGGGAGAGATTTGTTAACACTGAAGGCATCTCTGTGGCGGTGTCAGACTTTAGGGGGGTTTTCAGCAACAACAGGATTATGAACAGCTTCAGCTGAAAAAAAAACATGAGAGGAAACTACTGTTTATCCCGTCTCTGCCCACTTGTGAACCAGGCTTGGTCTGTGTTAGAGATGTCCCACATCAGGAGCAGTTGTGTTTATTTGGTGCTGGAATAGTCGGGAAACCTGGCGTTACATTAAGTGGCTGGACTGAATTGCCAGTTCACCAGCAGATTGTTTGAATGCAAAATTATTTCTGGAATTAGGAAACATGTCCTCTCCCTGGCTGGTCTTACACTGCTGGCTTCAGCATACGCAGGACTCAGGTGACGGATGGGCTGGCATTTTTCTTGGAGATGAAATCTTTTGCCACAGGCACGACTGTGTGTTTTCCTGCTCTGCCAGGAGGAAGGACCGCCTGCCTTGCGTCAGCGCTTGTTTTATTGCCTGGGGAAAGGAGAAAGCGAGGGCAATTCTGGGCTTCCCATCAGAATTCCCCTGAGTCGCAAAACAGAGCCTGAGCTCCACCCCGAAGGACAGATCCCCCGTCTGAAATCTTCATGTAGTGAGCTGAGTCTTTAAGAAGTCCTCTTCATGATTAGGAGGACACTTATTTAACATCGTAGGTTTTCACTCTGTGCAGTGCAAGGCACAGTGTCATCCACAGCATGAGCAAAAGAGCAGGCACACAGGACTCCTGGGCTTTATTATTCACTAGCTGGCTGTGGGCAACCGTTAAAGCTGTGTTTGCCCCCCCTCCCTAAAACAGGGCACTGCCACCCTGGCTCCAGGCCACAGAAAGAGGACTGAGCGATGCTGTTTACTGAGCATCCCTGCCTCCTTGTGTAGAAGTGCTGGTTAACTTAGCAACTCCTCTAGGAAGAGAGTATTTCTCTATTTGATTCATCTCCCCTTCTCATTGCCTGGTAATGCTGAGAGGGAATATTTCCAAAATGTTTCTAAAGAAGCATAAAGCATCGGGTCCCCAAGTCTTCACTTCTTCCTTCATGTGCCTGCTTTCCTCTCCAGTGCTAGCTCAGGTGTGAGGTTAGCAACTTGTCTGGAGGGGGAGGAAGAGCTCTAACAACACTGTGTAGGGAGAAAAGATAAAAGGAAAAAAGCATTCCTTAAGGAGTCTTTTTTTTTAAATGGAGAATGTAGTCAAAACCTAACAGAAACCCCATGGTCAAACCAGATCCTATAGGACGTGACCGAGTCTCTTTAAATGTTCACTCTTCTAAATCAGGACTTTGCAGTTCAGCATTGGTACCATGCAACATCTTCATCGCATTTATCCTCCTGGGTCAGTCTCTGTGCCTTCCAGCTGGGCTGCACACGCTCAGCCTTTCCCAAAGCCCTTGCTCAGGAGCTCAGAGTATTTTGGTGTGCCTGCTAGAGCAACAAGGCATCTGTTTACATGGGTCAGCCTTGGGAGACTGCAGGTCCCACAGGTCTCCATCATGCTGCTATCATGTTCAGTCAAAGACTGAATGAAGCTTGCTGAGACTGTATCTCCCAGGGCTAACACCTCCCCTCTGAAGAACAGACCTTCCCTGATAACCACTGCCCCATGGCACCACTACCAAGTCCTTTTATTGCCCCTATTGCTGGTTTTTGCCTGCCATGTGCCCTGAGGCATTCCCCAACCCTGCAACCCTGCAACTGCCCTCAGCCCTTTGCATTGTGTGATGTGCACCTGCTTCCAGCACAACCCTTTAGGGTCCCTGGGAGGGAGGGAGATGAATTTAAATGTTAACCACACCCAGTGCTTCCTCCAAATACAGACAGAAGCACAAGCCAAGTATTTTTCACTGTACACAGAAGGAGTTGGTTGCACAAATAGCTGTTTTGGCATGACAGTACAGGACCATAAAATAGCAATTTTTTGGCTTCTCCTCTCTATGCTTTGTGTTCATATATTTTATTAGGGGAATAAAGTAGAAAGGGTGGGGAAAAGTAGCTACCTGTGTAGGGTCATTATCAGGAAGGCTGAATGGATTAAGGCAATGCACATGTAGCTATCACAGAAAATTGAACACTAACCCTTCTGAACTGCAGTCCCTTAAGCAGGTTATGACCATGGGGNCTTTTTTTTTAAATGGAGAATGTAGTCAAAACCTAACAGAAACCCCATGGTCAAACCAGATCCTATAGGACGTGACCGAGTCTCTTTAAATGTTCACTCTTCTAAATCAGGACTTTGCAGTTCAGCATTGGTACCATGCAACATCTTCATCGCATTTATCCTCCTGGGTCAGTCTCTGTGCCTTCCAGCTGGGCTGCACACGCTCAGCCTTTCCCAAAGCCCTTGCTCAGGAGCTCAGAGTATTTTGGTGTGCCTGCTAGAGCAACAAGGCATCTGTTTACATGGGTCAGCCTTGGGAGACTGCAGGTCCCACAGGTCTCCATCATGCTGCTATCATGTTCAGTCAAAGACTGAATGAAGCTTGCTGAGACTGTATCTCCCAGGGCTAACACCTCCCCTCTGAAGAACAGACCTTCCCTGATAACCACTGCCCCATGGCACCACTACCAAGTCCTTTTATTGCCCCTATTGCTGGTTTTTGCCTGCCATGTGCCCTGAGGCATTCCCCAACCCTGCAACCCTGCAACTGCCCTCAGCCCTTTGCATTGTGTGATGTGCACCTGCTTCCAGCACAACCCTTTAGGGTCCCTGGGAGGGAGGGAGATGAATTTAAATGTTAACCACACCCAGTGCTTCCTCCAAATACAGACAGAAGCACAAGCCAAGTATTTTTCACTGTACACAGAAGGAGTTGGTTGCACAAATAGCTGTTTTGGCATGACAGTACAGGACCATAAAATAGCAATTTTTTGGCTTCTCCTCTCTATGCTTTGTGTTCATATATTNATGCAACATCTTCATCGCATTTATCCTCCTGGGTCAGTCTCTGTGCCTTCCAGCTGGGCTGCACACGCTCAGCCTTTCCCAAAGCCCTTGCTCAGGAGCTCAGAGTATTTTGGTGTGCCTGCTAGAGCAACAAGGCATCTGTTTACATGGGTCAGCCTTGGGAGACTGCAGGTCCCACAGGTCTCCATCATGCTGCTATCATGTTCAGTCAAAGACTGAATGAAGCTTGCTGAGACTGTATCTCCCAGGGCTAACACCTCCCCTCTGAAGAACAGACCTTCCCTGATAACCACTGCCCCATGGCACCACTACCAAGTCCTTTTATTGCCCCTATTGCTGGTTTTTGCCTGCCATGTGCCCTGAGGCATTCCCCAACCCTGCAACCCTGCAACTGCCCTCAGCCCTTTGCATTGTGTGATGTGCACCTGCTTCCAGCACAACCCTTTAGGGTCCCTGGGAGGGAGGGAGATGAATTTAAATGTTAACCACACCCAGTGCTTCCTCCAAATACAGACAGAAGCACAAGCCAAGTATTTTTCACTGTACACAGAAGGAGTTGGTTGCACAAATAGCTGTTTTGGCATGACAGTACAGGACCATAAAATAGCAATTTTTTGGCTTCTCCTCTCTATGCTTTGTGTTCATATATTTTATTAGGGGAATAAAGTAGAAAGGGTGGGGAAAAGTAGCTACCTGTGTAGGGTCATTATCAGGAAGGCTGAATGGATTAAGGCAATGCACATGTAGCTATCACAGAAAATTGAACACTAACCCTTCTGAACTGCAGTCCCTTAAGCAGGTTATGACCATGGGGCATGTTTGTTGGCTTGTTATGGAATATGATGGATGGCCCGGCGGTATGTATTAACTTCAGATTGGGCTGGCTCTCCCTATCTGGTCTCATGTTCAGACCTTTGCTTCAGCCAGAAGGTTTTCCTTGTGCCCTCGTTGGAGGTTATGCTGTGGTGACTTCCCAGGAAGGTGTATAGATACGTGGCTGTTCTGGCACTGCTCTCCTTAAACCAGTCTCTGCTGCCATGGCCCGGAGAAGGCAAAAGCAAAGAGCACAGACCCTGACTCTCTGTTGCAGCATTATAAAGCCCTAAAATCTGCAGAGCTGCTGGGCACTCTCCTAACTGCAGATTGCTTGCAATAAAGCAAATCGTTCCTTGTTCCAGTCTTTGCACCAAACCAGATGATCTTCTCAGGCCTCATTTGCAGTCCAAAGTCATACAGAATACCAAGGGGAGGAGGGCCACGGAGTATGAAAGGCTGCACCACTGTCCATCTAAATTACCATGCAAATAGGATAGCTTCCTTATATTGATGCTGGTGCCTCCACAAAGGAATTTGCATTTGATGCCTCCTAAAGCCAGACTGGCTTTTTGTTAGGATTTTATGTAATTTTAGTCACTGAATTACCTGAGTTTAAGCAAATCCTTTCCTTTTATCAGATGTTAATTTTGCCCTTTAATGTGAGCTGACTTCGGACTCCAGGGTCTCAGCACTCAACTCTCTCTCTCTGCAGTCGGTCTGCAAACTCCCTATTTCCAGATGTCTGTGTGAGGGGGAATATCCTCCTAGTGTTGAGGAAGGTCTCTAGATAGGATGGTCTAGTCTGCTTTTCTGGTGGTTGTATAATAACCTTTGACTGAAAGAAGGCTGATGTCCAGGCGACCATCCCAAAGGCTCATTTGATGTCTTATCAGACATATCTTGAAGCCAACCCTTGGAAGAGCCACTGGACCATATCTGACATCGCTGCATGTCTATCCCCAACGTGTACGCTTGGCCATTGGGTCTGCTATTCTGTCCTGGCTGTCTTGCCTGCAGATGCCTTGCGACTGCAAAAGCAGGTGGCCAAGCCTGCTGCATGGACTTTGAAAGGGACTTCAGGACGCTGTGCTCCCCCACGGACAGGATGGACTCAGCTGCTTCTGGTTTGGCTCTCTGGCTCCTTTCTCAAAAGGAGGCACCCGCTCTGCTCAGCTGTGTGCTGGCTGACACATTGGTCTGCGATCCTGAGCAGAATCCTTTCCTCTCCATGCAGAGTCTGTCCTGAGGCTGGCCTGCAAGCTGTACAATGGCATGCAGGAAGCTTGAAAAGTACAGCGCCCTGTATGTGACTCAACAGAAACATGAAGATGCTTTTGAAGAAAGGAAGGACCCAGCTGGGCACCAGATGGAACAACAGGAAAAGGAAAACAAGCAGTAACTAGAAAGGTTGCCAAGTGCTGTCTTGGCCTAGGGCAGATCCCAGTTGTCTGAGTTAATCTATCTCAGTACAGTGCTGATACCAGCAGGGAGCAAAGCTCGCTTTCAGATGCACACACCAGAAACGCCATGTCCCCTAGCTGGCACCGCAGCCAAATGCTACTGTGGAGAGTGTGCTGTTAGAGCATGGAAATGAGATCTGGGGTCCCTTGATGTCCATTCCCTTCTGCAGCACAGGGGAGAAAGCTGCCTTCCCAAGATGCTACCACCACCCTGCATGGATGTTGCCAAGTGTGTGGTGGGCACCATTGATAGGATAGCTCTGCAAGCAAGATGCAAAAAGCATGCTATAGAAGTTTTACGTGTATTTTCAAAGTACTACAAAGAACAGCAACACAACTCTGCTTTCCCTCTGTTTACCACCTTTTGATGTTGCTTGCATGTGCCAGAAGGCAGCAGGGTGGAGGTTAGTGGAGAGCTTTTAGGGCAGATGTTTGGCAAGGATGTGTTTCTCAGTTATTTGGCATCTGGCTCTTGCACAACTGGCTTCTCAATCTGCATGCTGCCACAGAGAATGCGTAAGAAGATTTGGTGGCCCAACAGCACCATCCCCTGCTAGTGGAGTTAAGGAACTTAGGAGTGCAACTGGGACAGTGAGTGCTGATGGGAAGGAAGAGAGCATTGAAGGGCTCCTTTGGGATATTCCCATGGTAGTTTTGTGCTCTTACTTTTAGCATCTATGTAATGATCTGAGGATATAAACTGGCACTTTTGCCTGGGCTCTTCCTTTACTTTACCATTCTCCCTTAAGCTCACATGGGGTATGGCCACTCTTACCTAGAATGAAGCAGGCTTTGTCACCTGGCTGCTGCTTGGCTCAGCAAGCACAGGCTGCATGTGCCACTGTAAATATACCCTGGCTTTGACCTCTACCACCCTTCAGAGCTGACTCTTCACATCGCCCTCCTATTTCTACTTCTCATGTCTCAAAAGAAACATCTGCATAGATGGGTAGTGCCACAGGGCAAGCTGGGCTAGGTTGAGCCTAAGGGGAAGGCATGGGAAGGTGTTCATTTTAAGGTGCTTTTCACCTCTAGGAGAACATGGCATCCTTGTCACTTCCTTTCAAGGCTTTCCTGTGTGAGAGATTGCTCCAAACCTTGAACCACATCTCATCAGACAAACCCACCTCTGTTACAGAGCCACACAAGCCCTGAAGCAGAAGGGCCAGCAACTTAGCACAGAGGAAGAGGCTGTGACCTGGGATTACCTACAGAAGATTAATGCCAGACTAACCAGGTGCAGGTTGCTCACAGGGGCTGGCATCTGTATTTTAAGTCCCTGTATTGTGCAGCTGAGCTGCTGCATTGCTTCCAACAAATTACAGCTACATCCCCTCCTTTGGGCCCCTTGACATTGGTGGCAATCCCAGGATCACAGCAGCTAAATGCTGTCTGGCTGAGCACTCCTCTTACAGTTTGCTGAGAAGGCAAAGGCCAAGGACTAATTGAGATTACTTGGAGCAGAGCACCGTGGCCCACGCAACCGTGCAGCAAGCCATGTCGCAGAGTGGCATGGACACCAGCAGGACAGGTTGCAGTTTTCCCTGGTGCCTGCGGAGAGCAGCTCTTCCCATTGCTTCCCAGACCCAGTTGCCAGCAGAAACTGGTGGTGGCTCCAAGCCTTTCTCTTTATGTAAAAAGCTGCTCCAGCAAAAGATGGATTTGCTCCTGGAAGGAGTCCATCTCACTGGTTGTGCCTGGTCTGTGGAGCCATTCCATAGTAACAAATGGTGATACAGGTGGTAGGATAGCATCAGGGAGTGGAAGGTACAAATGAAGCCTCATTAAAATGTGACTGTCTCAGACGTGTCACTGGAAACCAGCACAGTAGGAACCAGGAAAAGAAAAGGCCACTGAAAGGCCATGCTGAGATAAGTCCCATTATCTGCCGAGATATTTGCCCTCCCGAAGCATCATTTCTCCCCTAGTTGCCCATCCAGCTGCCCCAGACGAGCTCACCGGGAAGAACCGCTCTCTACCTGGGCTGCCTTCTTCCTTCTGCACTGGTCCCAAAAGAGCTGCGACTCCATTTGTTACCCACTTTCCTCGAGCCCACATGATTTGGGAGACGTGAAGTTTGTTGGGAGATATAATACAGACCCACGGAGAGAGCTGGAAAACTTGGACAAGCTCTCTTCACAACAGCCCTTCTGGTTTTTATCACCTTCATCTCCACCCCCGGCTCACTGATTTCTCTGCTCAGTTTTTTGCACGGAAAAGCTGGGATAGCAGCTGTGTTGGGCTTGTAGCTGCCTCTGTCCTAAGACAAACCCAAGGCAAACGTCAGACCAGCAGGAGATCCAACTGTGATGGTGGGTGAGACAGAGAGCAGGCTGGGATTTCTCTTCACCCACCTGAAGGCAGTGGGGCTGAGGGTTAGCCAGGCTAGTGTAAAACCTTGGTGTGATCCAGCAAGCCAAGCCAGCTGCCTTCACCCTCAACGCTGCGGGAGGTCTGGGACCCAAGCACCAGGTCCCAGGCCTGCCAGCCTATGTGCAAATAGACCAGAGACCCTCAGCAGAGACACAGGTGGGAAGCCTGTCAGCTGTGCCCTTGCCATGTTGGGGCAGGGCTCTGTGAGACGTGCTGGTAGGGCTGTAGTTGTGCAGGGAGAAAGACTTGCAGAGGATGAAGTCTTTACAGGGGAGAAAATTCCAAAAGTTTTTTTTCTCCCCCTTTTTGCATATTTTTAACCATTTTTACTCCTTCCACAGGGGTTATTGAACCTTCAGTTTAATAAAGAAGGAAATGAGCCACCATTAAATAGCTTTCTCTGAAGGGTTCTGAAAGCAGGTGCCACTTGCATGCAGAGCTGGTCTGTGCCTAACATGCAACTTCCAGACCTCATTGTACATCCTGTAGTTGAGTCACCATGTGCGCTGTGCAGACTGGGATGGGAGAGTCAGCGCTGACCATCATGTCAAACAGCCACAGCTTCCCAAACTGAAGAAGAATCAGACCAGGAAGGGGGGAAAGTAGGAGTGACAATAGAAGGATAGCTAGTTGTCACAGGTAAACTTCAGTACCCGTGTCCAGTGGTTAGTTCTAGAATCGCAAGCCTTGTTATATTGCACACGTCCTCCTTCCACTCCTCTTTTCTCAAAGCAGCTATCGTCTTGCCCCCCCCCCATGCACTAGTGATGAGCATCAGAGGCAGTTGCACCAAAGCGACTCTCAGCCCAGTTCTGCATCCCCCTCTCCCACCCAAACCCAAGGAAGTCCAAACAGTTGTTTGCCATCACAAGTCTTAATTTTTAGTAACTCCACTTGGATTTCTTTCCTCATGTACCATAGCTTCTTCCCCATGCACTCCAGCAGGGCAGTACAGGAGGCTCTAACCATGTCCCAAGAAGCTTCTTTGCCCCCTGGCAGCACCTTGCAGACATGCACCTTACTGGGAATGTACTGGATCAATGCTGGTGAGATCTGGCGCTGCTGATCTTGCATAGGTGGCAGCTGATGGGGATCTACCAGGATAAGCTGGCGGGAAGTGGCTACTGTCCTTTTTCTTTTCTTTTTTGAAGGAGAGGGGGATTTTTTTGCCATTATGATTATTGTCCACCTTCCAGTGGCCAAGTTCTGGGCTGCATTAATAACTGGGGTTAATTGGCTGTCCAGGCAGGTATGAAGCATCACACCAACCTTAATAGCAAACACCGTGGCTGTATCCAGAGCCTGGATACAAGCTGGGTTTCTTCTGTGCTGGCAAAGTGCTTTCAGCAGGCTCCAGATAGCCATTTCTGGCAGATAGGGAAACAGCACTCCTCAGAGTCCAGATCAAATCTGCACTTCCCTTTCATGTCCTCATCTTGGAAAAAACTCAACCCAAGCAAATACTTCCCAGGTCTCCTTTCCCCGTGTGGTGCCTGGCACCCCAGGGGAGGAGATGGCAGGAGGCATTTGGGGGTCACTGAAAGCGAGATCCTTTTTGGATGTATTTAATGGAAATAGCTTTCAGGAGGAGAGACCTCCCGACCTTTGCATTAATCTCAGAGCAGGAGATGAATTTCCAGCTGTCCTTGCATATAGTGAAACATAGCTGAAACAGCCAAATGCAAAGTAGAGTTAAATGTAGGGTTTGACCTGAATAACCTTTTAATTAGGAAGATAAATTTGTTGTAGCTTGACCATAGTCCATGTTAGGAACCTGCTAATCATTTGACATGCAGAATGTATTAATGCTGCACTTAACTTGACCATTGGTTTTATTATCTGGGTTTGGGAGTTTTTCACACCCGAAGCATCAATCTGCATCTTGTATGGGGTATTTTTTTTTTCTTTCTTTTTTCCTGTTCAGAACATGTAGCACACTGTTGTACTTCTGTTCCCATCTGCGTAGAGTATTGCCTTAAACAGATCAGTTGTGTTGTGGTTTGTTTTGGGTTTTCTTTTTTCTACCATCAGTTTTATGCATTAATTTATTTAAAAATGTGGGGGTTTTTTGAAAAACATGAAACATGTATAATTTTTTTTTTTAACATTTCCATTGCGGTATTTATCATTGTTACTGGTTGTATGTAGTATAACAATTAATATTAAAAAGCATACATATGAAAACCAGCCTGCCAGACTGTCATTGGAGCGAACCATGGTGAGAGGCTATGAACCACACCATCTCCTCTGAGCCCCCAGCAATCGCAGATACTGAAATCAGGGGGTGCCAGCCTTCATGCCATGGCCAATACCAGCCTGCTTAGGCAATACCAGCCTGCTTAGGCCCAGTAGAATCAGCTGGTGTGGAGCTGTGCTGTAGAGCACAGTTAAACCTGCCAGGGCCGGCCAGCCCCCAGCCAGCATTTGGGAAGGCTTCTCCCCAAGGCAGCAGGAAGGCGCATCGGGCGGGACCCAGCCCCTGCATCTGGGCTACGCCTCTCCTGACAGCGACAGAAGCAGAAGGAAGTGCCACATCTATACAATATCGATGGGTGAAATAACCTTTTCTCCAGCCTTGCAGCCATTTCTGCCCCTTGAAGCTGTTGGCACGAGAGCCAAGCACTGATTTTAGAGTCCAACATCAGCAGCTGGAAACCTCAGGGACCGCTGGGGACAGGAGACAGCCTGACAGGGGGCCACTGGCTCACGCTGGCAGCTAACCCAGTGCAGGGTGGGTCTCCCCCAACCAAGAGGCTCAGACCCCACCTCTCTGCAGAGTGGTGCTCCCCAGATCTGTGCCTCAGGGTGCTCTGAGGCCACGGAAGTGGGGAGGGGGAGGCATCACTGACACCCCTGTGTCCACCCTTCCCCCCCAGCCTCCCACTGGCTCCCAGGAGGGGACAGGGCTGATGGAGAGCCTGAGCCTAGCTCAACAGAGACCAACAGGGTATGAAAATCAACGGCACATTAATCACGTTTGCCTGGATGCATTCAGGTGCCCCAGGCTGCCTAGCCCCACTGTCCCCTGCAACAAAAAGAGCAGGGCTCAGCAGCCCTTCAGGGGGATAGGTTGCCATCCACCCTGCCAAGATGGACATGGGTCTTCACTGGTCATCCCCAAAAATGTGGCAGCAGAGGGGTTGGGCTTCTGAGAGCCCTCATGGGGCTGGAGCCAGGAACAGAGTGGGGCTCTGAGTCAGCACTGTGTGACAAGCCAAGCCAGAGCAGGGTTTCTGCTCGGCTCCCCGTCTCGGAGAAAAGCAAACCCAGTTCATGCAAATCCCTCCCTGGCATAACCCAGCTGCCTCTATACTGAGATAGATGAGGATCGCTCACTCCAACTGCAGAGCCCATCACAGCACTCAGGACAGGAGAGCAAATGAACCACACAGGGTCACCTAAATCCAGCTTTTTAATTAAAAAGGGCAGACAGAGCAGGCGGTAATTCCCCTGGCTACCCCAGCAGGCTGAGCCAGCAGCGTCTGGTGCTGTGCCCTGGGCACTTGCTGCACAGGTGCAGTGCTGTGCTGTGTGCACACAGCTGGGTTGCTGCAAGATTTCCAAGGAAATATGAGAGAGGGGGGCTGGAAAAGCAACAATTGCTCGTCCTGCACCTCCCAAAATAAAATTATCTTGACTAGGACCAGCTGAAACTGTTTCCTACCATTGTTAAGCTAATTGCCTACAGGAGGGGAGGAAGCCCAGAGCCAGGACAAAGCCAGGAGGGTGCAGCTGTGCCCATGGAGCAATGCAGGCAGTGATGCAGGCAGCAATTGTTGTGCCCTAGCCCAGGATCTGCTATGCTTGGGAGTGCAGCCATAGGCCTGACAGCCACCAAATCCCCCTGCTCTCACACTATGACATCACCAATAGCATAAGCACCACCCTTGGCTGGCAGAGCAGTGGCACCAGGACCCCATTCCCTTTCCTGAGTGGGCTGGGAGCCCCCAGCCCCATGCAGTGCTGATGATCCAGTGGGGCACCCCGGGACCCTCCAGGACTCCAAGTGCTCCTGTCCCAGTGGGCTGCTGCACCATGTTCCTCTTTGCCCAAAAACACAAGACCCCCATCAGCACTTACACTGACTCCTACTGCCTGCCATGCTCTGTCAAAAAGACCATCCAAGAGCAGGCTCCACTGCAGCTCTGGAAAGAAAACAAGTTTGTGATGCATGTAAATGCCACGGGAGGAGGAAACCTTGGGGTTTCTACCCCAACCCATTTGCGGATGCTCGGTACTGGCCAGGTGGCACGGGGACTCATGGGGTGCCTTGCTGTATGGCTGTAACGGGGGGAAGGGGGATGTGTGTCATGCTCCCTGGTTAGCAAAGCATTTGACACCCTGTGCTTGCTGTCTTCTTGTCCCCTGGAGCTGCACCTTGTGGTGGCTTCGGGCTCACAGGGCAGGCAGTCACCGGTACAAGCCCTGTGTGTGGGTGTCAGCCCTGTCCATCAGTAGGTTTCAGAGTGCGCAGGGGGCAGGATCTTGCTGAGGAAGGGGAAACTGAAGCAGTGGCAGGGCTCAGCCCAGGGCTGATGTGTGACACAATGGTGATGGGGGAGCAGATCGGGTGGCTCTGAGAGCTGCTCTAACACACAGCTCACAGGCTTGGTTCAACTCTGACTGGGGGGCCCCCCTGTGCCAGGGGGACCCTGCGGGAGCTGGGGGGAAATCTGAGCACTGCAACACCTCTCCCAGCTCTGGTCCTGGAGGAATCCCTGAGCCGTGGCCTCGCTGTGGGGGGGTGTCCATGGGACATCACATGTATGCTGTGGACGTGCAGCTCTCCCCACATGGGCTAACAAGCATGCAGGCTCCGATGCGAAGCGCACTGCAAACCGGCTCATCTCTTGCAGCCTTGTTAGCCTGTGCATTATAATGAGGGAGCCAGCAGAGAGCACGGAGAGGGATGTCACCTCTGTGCAGGGACAGAAATGGCTCATGCAACCAGGGCACCTGTCTGCCCTGCAAGACCTCAGCCCTCTTGGGCTTTGTCAGCTGTAGGAGATTGGCTTCGTCCTGTAACTCCCTTCCCAACCTCTGCTGGCCCCATACCTGGCAGCCCCAGTGCACCCACCCCATCTCCCACTCTGCAAAGCACCTGGATGCCTATGGACACCCTGAGTGCAGGGGGAAAGGAGCCGGAGATCCCTGGCCATCCTCCGTCCCCCAGTTTTGGCCGAGTGGTAAGCTTTGGTGGGGAGGAAATCACGGTGCTGCTACAACCCCCATGACCACCCACTGCAGAGAAGGGGGCTTGGCACTTGTGGTGGGTCTCCGGCATTAGACCCTGCCCGATAATCAGCTTCACCATGTGCCCCAACACCTGCAAAGGCAGGAACTGCCACATGACCTGGGCATCTCTCCCCACTCACTGCTGTCTCTAGGGATTAATGATGCCCCTGGTGCAAAATCTGGCGAGCCAAGGTCAGCCCGAGCAGCTGATTAAGGTGGCGACGCAGGAGTACTACAGGAATACCATTGACCCCACTGGCTGGCCAGGTCCAAAGGTACCACTGAGGTCCCAACTGCCCCCCCCCCGCCAGCATCACACAGGGCACATCCCCATGGGCCATGGGGACGGGGGGCTGAGGGTAGTGGGAGTGGCTCTGTTCATCCCCCCTTTTGCATCCTATGTTCCCCCCACAGTGGTGAAGGGACCCTCCCTCAGCATCTGCACTCTTGGCTTTGCCGCAGCCACCCGTCTCCATCCCCGCACTGAGACTGTCCCGGTCCCAGGGATATCTGCAGGTCCCCAGGGCTCACTCCCCCGTTGGCCCCTAAATACCCCCTGGTAGTAGGTGCTGCCTGGGGGGACACCCTCCTGGCACACCATAGCCTCCAGGGACCAAGGCTGCGTGGGCAGGGATGAGTGACCGAAGGGCTGGAAGCAGTGGGTGTCACCTCCATCACAGATCCTTAACAAGGACTCTGGGAGCAGCACCTCCGACATGCCCTCTGGTTCCATGGCATTGCATTTTGGGGAGAGGGGGAACAGTCAGGATGCTCCGGCCATCCCCCCACGTCCCTGGCACCACAGGACACCCCTGCCTGTCGCTTTTGTGTTGCAGAGAAATACAACACAGTTTTTGTCAATGAGGACAAATACATCACCTGGAGAATGGGTCCCTACAACAGCACAGCCTGGAATAAGCACTCCTCCTACCTCCCCCTCCTGCCCAAGGTAGGGTCCAGCCCCTCCTGCCCCCCCAAACCGGAGCCGCTGGCACCTCAGGCTCCACAGCGAAAGGGTGGCAATCCTGCAAAGGTTTGACATCGCTCCTTGCAGGAGACGAGGATGGAGACCTTCCTGCGCAGCATACCCATGCCGTGCCACCCAAAACCCGCCTGCCTCAATCAATCCAGTAACTACCCTCACCCTGCCCCTGTGCTTTGGCTGTAGCTTGCAGAGGGAGGTGGCCGCCAACATGCTACACAGGCTGTTGCGGCTCTCACCAGTGTCCCTGCAGCCTGTGTACATGGTGATGGGGTGGGGACCCTTCCAGGGCTACTACAGCCCCTGCTCTGGGCGCCACTACTGCCTGTGAGGGATGGACTACTACATCGATGGGGCCCCTGCCATCAGAAGGCATCTCCACAAGCTAGCAGAGAGGGCTGTAAGGTTGGGATGGCTTGCCTTGCTTGGGGTGGCTTGCCATGGGATGGGTTGGGTTGGAATGGACATGATCCCCCCTCATCCTCGGGGCCACCGCTCATCCTACCTCTGCTATCTCTTGCAGGAGTATCCTGTGCTGCAGTTACAGCCCCAGAGCAATGGTCTGTGCATCTACACATCACCCCAAACCATCCTCCTTGTACACAAGCCCTAGGTGCAGACAGTTCAGTGGGGGGAGCGCTCCAGGCAGGGTGCCCTGGGGGGAAAAGCCTATTATTTTTTCCTAACACCAGCCAGCCACTAGGTTTCTTTTCATTAGGTTTTCACGCAAAATTGCTCAGAGGGTTATTCTGGGGGTGATGGTACGGACAGCAGACCCCAAGGGGTAACAGGTCCCATCACGGTGCCCACGCAGGCAGCGATGCAGCTGCTGCACCTCCATCTCGCAGGCTAAGTGGACATGACTGGGGAGGGCAGGATGCCATTATGATGCTGGGCTCTGGCGCGTGTTGTTGCCACCCGTGGAGAAGCAGTCACCAAATTTACTCCCAGGGCAGGTGTTTCTATGCTTGGTCTTATCCTGCAGTCCTTGGGACTGTATGGCACCTGATATCTTGCTGGTACCCCTAAGCCCGACTACATGTAGCTTAGTATCTCAGATTTTGGGGCCACATCAGTGTTTCCTGTGCTGCTCTTGTATTTTCTGTCATCATTGCTTGCTCTTCTTATCCAAAAACCTGTTCCCTGGTCACACTGTTCTTCCTGCAGTAATCAGCCCTGTCCTTCACACGCTGCAGATCCAGCAGCACCTTTTAATCCCCACGTGTTTACCTTTAAGATGTCTCCATTGCTGAGGCAGGTCTTTTCCTGGAACAGCCCTGGGGAAGCAGCGAGGGGAGAGGGGAGGCTGTTCAACCAACTCTGCTACTGCATCAACCCCCACGGTCCAAAATTAGGCTTCAGGCTTGCAGAAAATGTGCAATTGGCTTTAAATTCTTGAGCCCAAAAGCTAAAACCAAACAACAACAAGAATAAACAGGGAGCTCTGGGTTCCCCATAGATGTCTCTGTGCCCGAGCCTCAGTGAGATGCTTCTCAAGGTCTTCTCCACTGAGAAACAGGCAGATTTGCTTGGACTTGCATGGCTCTGCGAATGAAGGGTTTAGGAAAATGGCAGTGCAAGGGTGAGTGGTTGTTTGCAGGGTGGGAGACCCGCTGGAAGCAGCTCACTGAGATGGCAATGCCAGGGAGCTTCAGCTCTTCTGCCTGGGCTTTGCTTTGGTCTCAGCATCCAAAGACACACCCCAAAGTGGATGGGAGCAGCTGTGTGTCTGCTGCTCACCCCTAAGCGATGCTGGCAGCCAGAAGCAGGTTTTTCTGCTCTTCCTCACTGGAGTTTCATCCTCCCGTGGCTGATAACTTTATCTCCTCTCTTAGGTGGGACACAAGCCACTTCAAGAAGACAGGAGGAGTCCAGAGAGGCAGCTACACCATCCACCCCGAGTTTGCCTTGGAGGCTTACTCTGCCCCATGGCACTGGTGAAGAGAAAAGATGGGCTTTCATTAAAACTGGCTTGAGCAACCATTCCCCTCAGACCCTTTCCTACAGGCTGGGGAAATCCCCAGGGAAGGAGGATAAACTTTAGTGACTGCTGGCTTGGTGTGCACTTTAACAGCCCTCAGGGGCTAGTGTCCCGCCACCACCCGCAAGCTGGAGACCAAGAAAGCATGCAAGGAAAAGCTTTCAGAGCATAGTAACAGAGCCAGAAATAAAAGCAGTTGTTGATATCTGTGTTTGTCAGCTTCACTCTGGGCTGCTTAGGGTGTGCTTGCTTTTGCTGAGTTATCCAGGAAGAGCTGTCATCCATCTGGGAGGCCGAGCACTGACACGAGCTAAATAAGAAGGGGGATTTGAAAGCAGCACATAATTAATGAAGGCATGAAATGCCCTTCTCAGATGAAGATCTGGGAGCCCAGTGTCAGCAGGGAACACCACCCAGGGCCTCCCACACATGCTTTGGATCATAAACCCACAGGGCTGGGGTCCTCACGGGAGGGATGCTTCAGCATGGAGCCATCTGGGTCTCCATGGGTCAGCACTGCTGCCAAGTTGTGCCCACCCCAAGCAGCACCTGAACCCCACTTGGGGCAGGGAAAGCCCCATGAAAACCCCATCCCCTGGTAGCTGGATGACCCAAGGCATCCCAGTGCAGGCCCACCACTGCCAAACCCCGTGTCCCCAAGCACAGCCCCAAGGGTACCAACCCCCAAGTGCCCCCGGGCATCCCCAGCGGTACCAACTCCCGGGGAGCCCCATCTGCTCCAACCCCCTGGTGCTGCCGCCGCCGTGGGAGCGGCGGGG
>VYZW01044476.1:66261-82295 GCA_013401315.1 Balaeniceps rex | reverse complement strand
TTTTGGGGAAGCATTTTATTTTTGCCAGAACAGAAAAGGAAAAAAAAAGGATTTATTGAGATGAAAACTTTGCCAGAAAACTACTTTGAAAGAAAACTCTTTGCATCTTAGAAAATTATAACATTTGCGTTTAATTTGTAAACTTACTGATGATGAATCACTACAAGTAATGCTACTGTCTTTTCTAATCACACCAGAAAATGTGAATTTATCCTATCTTTCTTAAACTATCTAAAAACTAAGTATTTTGCTTTAAACCCTTAAACTTATTTTAAACTTTTAAGTTTTGGAGAAGTCGTAATTATATAGGCTTTCTCCATAGTCTGGTGGCTCCAGAAAGAGTTAATGACAGCCTAAAACAGATATCCAAATTGGGCAGAATGGACCTAATAGGCAAATGAGCACTGGCATGTGCTGAATTGCACTTAAGTCTCTATCAACTAGGTTTCATTAAGAATCTTGGCAACTGAATTGGCAAATTCAATTGCCAATATGACACATATTGCCATCTGAGATGTCCTAAGTTGTCTGAGATATCTTCGCAGGCATGATACATATGCCGCATGACAGAGGTAGATACCTAATTTAGGTAATAACATTGAATTGAATCCTTCCCCTATCCTTCTGATGGATAAAGATAAATGTCATAAAATCTATCCAAAAAAGACAATACAGTTAACTAAACACAGATCTCTAACACCACTTGCAGTATCCTAGGGTCTCCAGGACGTCTGCATGGGACTGTCAGGTATGCACAGGACCTGTAGGAGACCAACTCAAATTTTGGGCCAGTAGCTGAAAATCTCAAAATAAATCTTTCACAAAGAAGTCTTAAACATAATCTTGAATCATCCTTAGCCACCTCAGATGACACTATGTCTAAACTACCACATCAAAAAAAGTATAAATTTTGGTAAAAGGAGCAATGAAAACACTGTGTTTATTATGTCTCAATATTGTGCCCATATTAAATTTGCTTTAATTTGTTTCACTAAGCTGTATGCCTGGAAGAACTCAAGATTTGGTAAAAAATTATTTCTTCTTGTACACCATTTGCCATTTCAAATTTCTGTGCTTTTTGACCTATTTACTTTAGAATTAGGATTTATTGACATCTCAGTGTACTGGTTTTGGCTGGGTTAAAGTTAATTTTCTTCCTAGTAGCTGACATAGTGCTGTGTTTTGGATTTAGTATGAGAATAACGCTGGTAACACACTGATGTTTTAGTTGTTGCTTAGTAGTACTGACACTAGTCAAGGACTTTTTTAGCTTCCCATGCTCTGCCAGGTGCACAAGAAGCTGGGAGGGGGCACAGCCAAGACAGTTGATCCAAACTGACCAAAGGGATATTCCATACCATATGACATCATGCTCAGCATATAAACTGGGGGAGTTTACCTGGGGGCAGTGATCGCTACTCAGGGAGTGGCTGGGCATTGGTCGGCAGGTGGTGAGCAGTTGCATCACTTGTTTTTCCTGGGTTTTGTTCCTCTTGGTTTTGTTTTCCTTTTCACCATTTTTTTATTATTACTATTATTATCCTGATTACTATTATTACTTTTATTTTATTTTATTTCAATTATTAAACTGTTCTTCTCTCAACCCACGAGTTTTCTTACTTTTACCTTTCCAATTCTCTCCTCCATCCCATGGAGACAGGGAGGGTGAGCTAGCAGCTGCGTGGTGCTTAGTTACCAGCTGGGGTTAAACCACAACACTCAGTTTTGGTAGATTCCAAGTGTTTCCTATGTTATACACTGAAATTCATGACAGGACAAGGTTTTATGTTTCCTTACATCCAAATCCATCTTTTTAAAAATCCGTAAAAGGCAAAGCATGTTGTTAATCTATATATATCAAATCACTTTCCTTTATATCTAGGAAATCCTGTCTTGTACAAGGTTAAAAAAATAATGATTTATGGATATCTGAGTATTTTATTCTGTATTCTTGGTCACTCATTTAATTTAATTTGTTAATGATAAATGTTATTGTCCAATATTTCTCTTCACTGTAGAGAGATTACCAGAAAAAGAAGAGTCATAGAATCTGACTGAAACATGTGGGTCATTAGTAGCTAAGAAAATATAGTCTTAGCGCAGTTAATATGATATGTAATGCACAGGAATGCATTCTTCCTGGACTTTGTCAACCACACTACTCCTGTAGAGAACAGTCAGTCTGACAGGTAATGAAAAGAAATGTGGTCTTTAAGATAACTATGATTCAGCACATGGAATATTTGAAAAATAAATTGGATACAGAACTGCCGTGATTGCAATATACATTGGTCATTTGTTGGAATATGTGAAGGAACTGTATTAAAATCAAAGATAAAAATCAAAATAACATCAAAATTAGAGATAGATTCTATACTCATGCATCCACATACAGTCATATGTATATACATATATACACATACATAAGTATTTTTAAAAAAATTAAACTAAAATAAAATTCATAGCTACATGTTTGATTTCCTTTCTCATCTGAGAGGAAAAGCATGTGCCTCCAAAACAAGTCTGTGCTTTTTATCACTAATGTCCCTTTGTTAATCTTGATTTGTAGTTGCCAAATGTTTAAAATTGGGAATGATTATTTTTGTAGGATTACATTTTGAGCCAAATATTGGTAATAAACAGTTAGCTTTTGTAAACAATAAAAATATGCTTAGCTACATGAATGCACCTTCCTAAGTACATTGTTTTTATTTTTAAGTTATGGGCTTTTTACAGCCTGTGACAATTCTTACTTTCTCTGCTGATCAGCTAGGGCATAGTAATGAAGAAAGCACATTTCAGTCACAACAGTAATACAAAGAACTACTGTCACCTTTGGACCATGCTACACTGTGTGGAAGTGCACATCCAGGGGTGCATGCAACTGACAGTTTGTGCACAAAACTCATTCTAGAAAGTTAGCTCAACCTCTTCAGTGATGAAGTGACATTCACCTGTGCCACCCCAAAAAAGGGATTCAAAGACCTTATTCCTGGAAAAACAGATACTGTACCTATTTATTTCCCGTTGAATATAAAAATGGAAAAGTAACTGAAAGTAATTGACTTATGTGAATAAGATTACACCCCATTGAGCTACTAGCCATCAGATACTGCCAGACATTGCTTACTAACCAATACCCAAATTTAAATCAGTCACACTTACTAGAATGCTAATATACAAAAAATATTAGAGTTATTTGCTAGTTCGGTTGTTTGTGCGCTAGAAAGGATCACAGGAAATGGGCATTGTAAATGAAAGTGTACACAGCTGCAGCGATGCCCATGTCCCTGACGAAAAGGAGTCAGGCAGTGCTGTGCCAGGGATCTGATTCCACTACCAGATTTTGAGGTTTTTATGAGACTAAGCTACTTCTCTATTTACTTGTTATTGTCAGTATTTCAACATTACTGATATTCACATGCTCTGCTACACATTAAACAAGATCCCAGAGCAGTGTTTAGAGGGAATATCCAACATACTTACAAAAACACTGTACATGTGGGTGGTTCCTGAGCTTTCTATCTGGAGGGGTGGAAGGTGCTGGTGGGGGGGATTCCTTCCCTCCAAGAGTTACTGCATGGGTGGAGAGTACTTCCTCCAGTGGGCTGCAGTGCTGGGCTTAGTGCTTGCATTGCTGCTGCTGCTTGCTGCTGCACTGAGTGAAGGGGGAAACACCACTCAAGAGAGGTTTTACCTAGAGTTACAAAATTCACTGGGGGATGGACCCCCACAAAACCCAAAGTCAGAGTTACCCCACCATGCATCAGTTCTCTAAGTGTGTGTGCATGAACATGTAGGTATGTGCAAGCTGGAATACCTTGCAAAATTGTAATACACATTTATGAGGTCTGATGCAATATGCCATTTTGCCAATGGATAAAAGATTTAAAAATAAAACATGTTTGGCAAGTTCCGGTTCCTACTTGCCAACTTGAAAGAGTGATCAGGGTAAAGTAATTAAACATTTTTAGCCTTCATTTTCCATGTTATTGTCTTCATTTTGTTGCTCAGTGTTAACTTAGCCTAAATGTTGCTTCAAAACATGAGCTCTGAGGTCTTCCCATTCTTGCACTCACACTGAGGGTTCTCAGCCACAGTCTCTAGTCACCGTTTCTGAGTAATCATGGACTGCCACAACTACCATTAAGCACAACAGAGCACAAATCTGGTTACTAGAAAAGACAGCACTTTATAGCCTTTAACTCAGCAATAAGATGTTTTTGAGATTCCTCCTTGTACAGTGCATTGTAATGGGTTGTGTGATTAACAAGCACCACTGCCAATGGAGTCAGACACCACAGCAAAACACTTCCTTGCTTTTGCCAAGCAACAAATTTAGGGCCCAATTCAGTTAGAGTACAGCCAGTTTCCTTGCTGCAGAAGCTGGCCATGATTTTCATTGAAATAAGCCCTTTGCTTTCAGAATGCAGATGAGAATTCAAGACAACCTAATTAAAAACATTAATGATTTTTTTTTGGTGTTTGCTTCTGCTAGACATGATTTAATGTCAGATAGCTCTGAGCATCAGAGCTCTTCTAGATGTATGGCTGCAGCAAAGGATACTTCATCCATCCCAGAGACACTTACTGTACGTCCTGCTAGATGAAATTCCTTTTTTTTTCTTTTTTTTTTTAATTCTACAAATGTAAATCACTTCTTCCAAAACCATGTTCCTTTTCTATTATGCTGCTACTTTCTTAAATACGCACGTTGGCTTCCCAGCATAATAATAAAATCACCTCTTAACCTCTACAAAATATTTTTATAGTCAGTTTGTTTGGGCATCATTAGCCTGGCACAAAAAGTCTCTGCAAGCAGAATATGGGTAATTCGTAAATACAAAGAAATTATTTCTTGGCCAATGCACATAAAAGAGTGCTAGTATTTAGTGAGCTATGAGGTTAAGCACTGGTGTGCCCACACTCCAGGACAGCACCTGGAGACCCTTCACCAGCCAGGCAGATGTCGGTGAGGAGGGAAGGGCTGGTGGCCATGGCTCCCAAGAGCGATCATCAGGGGCGCAGAGCTGTTGCCTTCCTCCTACTCTGTCAGTGCTGACAGCCCTGATGGCTCAACCCCAACCTGACAGTTCCTGACTGTCCCTGACTAGACCAACCTCCAGCTACCCTCTCTGCATTTCTTTTCTTTAAGATTTTATCTTTTCATGTTTATGTTTTCTCTCTTGAATCCTTGATCTCCTAGCAATCACAGATCAGCAGTCCTACCACTCTCTGTAATTTTTACCTTTCTTATCTCTGTACAGACAGTCAGCCCCACAGCTCTGTCTCAGCAGTCTGAGTCAAGGTTACGCAGCTGGGAGGTATCAAAGCTGGACCCCTTACACGAGCAGCTAAAACCCCAGCAGTGGGGGGCAAACTGACAGCAGGGGCTACAGACAGAGGGTTACAGTATGCCATGACATCATCTGTGTTTCTTTCGTGGACACCATTTTATTCCACTCATGCCTCAATCCTGATTACTTCCCTGATCCTTCTGACTCCACTTTCTGTTTTTCTCCCCCACTGCGGAGTTCTGAAAGAACAAGTCTAACTACTAGCTTCCTTCAAAATTTCTCTAGTTTTGTAACACTTGTTATCCAGAGTTGCCACCAATTATTGTTTTTCAAGTGTCCGGTATCAACTTGTGATCTCCTATTCATAAACCCTTACAACAGAAACAATGTTTGGCACAAGTTTCTCACTGTAGAGTTACAATGTTCTGTCAGTAGGGAAAGAATATAATTCTGGACTTTTTCCCCTACGAATGAGCAGAATTTTAGCCAAGGAAATATCTTTTCTTCTCCTTTAATCCTCTTCACAGCAAAACTCAAGAGGAACGTCCAGAAAGGACACCATATGCTTGAGAATCATGTACTTTGTAAGCCCCGTAGTTGCTCCTGCCCTTTAGCGATTAAAACTGCAAACAGCAGTGTATCTAGGTAGCCAGATCATGTTTATTACAGTACATAAATCCTGTGTGTCCCAACTACCTGATCACGAAGCGCAGCAGTCATTTCTCTGGGGCTTCCTGAAACCTTCAGCAAGTTGTCAAATCCCTCTTTCCTGGGCAGAAAGAAAAAAAAAAAGAAGACATGATGATTTAAACCCAAATGATACATTTACTTAGGTGATAAATGGGGATCTGTGCTTGAATGTTAGTTGTAGGAGAGCTTCCAACCTGTGCTGTGTAGTCAGACAGGTTATAACGTATATTCGGACAGGGTAGTATTGATCTGTAGTGGTACACTGTGAATCCAGAAAATTGTGGCTTGCTTCCAACATTTCAAACATAGAAGTACTTAGGAAAAATACAACTTATATTCAGATGATTAATTCAAGAGTCCAAAAATATTCTGGATAGAAACTATATAAAAATCAACCAACTGATTTACTATTCTTCCTCAATTTCACAATATTGTCTCTGTGCACTCTTTACACAGAATGCAAAACGAGCATAAAAGATATATACAATGGAAACATTAAACTGAATTTATGCCAAAAATGAACACATAGTGCATAAATATCAGCCCCAATCTGAGTGTTTTGCTCACCTAAGCAGAACAAAGCAGTTAGTAACACCATTCAGGAACAACATCCATCGAGTGATATAGCACACAGCTATCCCCAGGGTCTAATCTGAAGGTCATCTTCACCTGATTTAAGACACAAAATCCACATTTTCTCATCTATTACTTTGGGGCCACCCTACAGTAGTCCACACTCTGCTCCTCAGAGTCCTTTTAGCAATGGACCTCCTCTCTCTTTCCCTGCTTGCTCTAATCACAAGCAAAAGAAAAAGAAATAAGAGTTTGTAGAAGGCTAGAAATGATGGGCAAAGAAACTGCAGAATTACTGCTGCTGGATTTACTGCATTTACAACTTTCAGTATATGGATAAATTCCATACACAGCAGGAAGGGCCAATAGACATCGTTACCTTGCATTTGGACATTCCACATAGTGCTGAATTTGAGGTATGGTCAGCTGTCGGGGGTTGATCTAAGGTGTTTTTATTACACAAGATCAGCAGTTACAGGCTTAAAAGTAAATTTACGATTAATCCTAACATTCAGTATAGATGTAACTAGAGCCATACAGATGGCTATGGTCTTGTATGGAGAAGAATTTCTTCTTCAACAGTATAATTATTTAAACAACCTACTTTTTCCTCCCCAAATTACTTCACAATTTAATCCAAATTTCCCACATAATTTTAGGTGGAAGAAATGAGAAGAAAGATGAATTAGAGTTATAAAATTCTGGAGGACGTTATGCTCTTTGCTTGTTCTGTGAGCAGAGCACACCTTCAGGAGCAACAAAAAAGTTCAGTTCCCTTTTCCAGTTGAGGGAATCTGAAACCACATCTCACACTAGTTATATAAATTCCCTAAATACCAACTGCTCAATCATTGATCAGTGCAGGAAGATGAACCACAAGTTCCTGCCTTTGCATTGAATGTGCTCACAAGAAAACTATTTACCATTACGTGGTTTCCTCAGACTTTGAAGTGAAAATAGGTCTTTAAAAATACCTAAACATTTTTGAGATAGATGGCAAATGTTATCCTGTAGCCCAGTACTTAGAAAGTTCACCTTGACGTCAAAGTTACATTAAAGAGTTAATTATTTCAGGATATGCAGAGGAAACAAGTTCTAACCTTTATCAAACAATTGGCAAACCTAAGGAAATTTCTTCATGTTTAGAACTGTTCACTAAAAGTTAACAGATTCAAGAAGCAGTTCTGTGTCATTTGGCTCTACAGACTATTTGTGTGTATTAATGTCAGTGTAAGAGAGTGCTGACTGTACTGTTAATTTCAGAATACTAATTTCAGCATTTCAAAATGAAACATTAAAAATGTACATACTTAATTTTGTTCTTAAAGAAGAGTTTAACATTTTATTATTTGGATTTCAACAGAAATAAGAGAATTCTCAGGTTTTTTAATATATATTCTGCCAAAATATTCCACATATGCACGTATTCTAGGCTAATAGATGACAATGAAATAAATCAAAATTTAAACAGTACTGGTTCGTGATTTCATTGCTGTGTGAAGAGCTGATGAAATTGAACTGTTGTGTACCATGCCATTTTGCCTGCATAATGTAATAACTGCTTTATGGAAAATAAGTTGAGAAACTCATTACTTGACCTAGATTTATGATGGAACTTGTAAGTGTATTTGCTTTCAATAAATCTGACAGAGATTGACCACCATCCTTGTTAACATTTTGATAGACATCCCCTTTTAATGGCACCTAATTACAAAACAGCCAGTGCCAATACGCTACTAAGATCAAAATTCAGTCTAGAAATAGTAATAACTGCCAGATTTAACTCATACATTTCTTTTATGGAGATCAGAAATAGCACTTCTCTTTTCTGACATTCATATTAGAAAAGCTACTCCAAAAAAGATCAGAAAAAATTTCTGAAAAAAGATAAATCCATCTCATCTGTCTGTCTGAAGTATTCCTAAAGCACCTAATTCCATGATGTCAAAGTGTGAAGAGCTCCCCTGCCTGTCTCCTAAGGAAATCATACTCTTCCTCTTACTGGATGACGCAGATTGGTGTGGTCTGCAAGTGAGCCACCCCTGGAACAGGCAAAAAATTGCAGGTGATATATTACCTGTAATATAAGACATTGCATTAAATATTATATATTCTGTTCAACCTATTTTACTTCATTTCCTCAAAATCCTTTTCCTCAATTTGTTTCACAGGATGAAGGTGGAGTTGGAGCATACCCCCATTCCTCATTGCAGCTGTTCTCTCTATTAACAGGACTGGTGCGCAAAGATCAAAGCCATGAAATTGCCTTTAGAATTTAACCTTTTTCCTAGCAAATCCTCAGTTTTATCAATACTTAGGATGCCAGACATAGACAAAATTCCAAATTGGTAAACCAGGTAATAGATGTTGTATTATAAATTTATTTTGGCAAGTGCCCAACAAAGCAGCATTAAGATAAAGTTAAATACATTTGAGGGTTGTACATAAAGTTGTTGAAATAACAGCCTTTAAAATGCACTCCAATGGCATACATTTAAAATCCTTTATTGCATCAGTTCACAGGGGAAACGGATCATTTCAGTAACTGACAAGTGTTTCTGCAAGGGGAAGTCTAATTCAGATGTTCCAATTTCTTTTTTCAAATGTTGCAGTCACGTCTACCCTGGCTCACACACGCTGAATGATCAGGAGTCACAGAGTACTCCAGGTCAATATAGAAGTAATAAAGAATAAGAAGTTTTAAAATGTGAAAAAATATAGAAATAAATATAGACTTTTTTGACTGAACAACTTCTTATGAAATTTATCAAGAAAACCTGCTATATCTTGCACTGTTTATGGGCTGGTTTTACATTAGTCTGAAATTCATCATGTGTGCCATCAAGTTGTATTGGATTGTCTTCACTTTTTATCTTAGTTAAACTAGTATATCTTATGTACAGACATTTTTATGCAAGTTTAAACCTTGTTTCAGGACAGATTCAGATTGTTAACTAAACCATGGTTAATCATACATCTAATTACAATGCTGTAGCCTTGTGCATAGATGAAGTCTTAGCATTTTTGGGACTTTGTTCCTATCCCCCATAAGTTAGTTTTCTGTCTCCTGCCTGACATCTATTTTGCACAGTCTCAGGTTCAAGAAACAATTTCTTTATTATTTTGTGGTGCATTGACCTTGGCTAGCTGCCAGGTGCCCACCAGGCCACTCTATCATGCCCCTCCTCCAACAGGACAGAGGGGAAAAAATACAATAAACAGCTCATGGGTCGAGATAAGGACAGGGAGATCACTTACCAATTACTGTCACGTGGAAAACTGACTGGACTTGGGAAAAAAATAATGTCATTTATTGACAATCAAGCAGAGTAGGTTAATACAAAATAAGAACAAATCTAAAAAAAAACCACCTCCCCCCCACCCCTCCTTTCCTCCCAGGCTCAACTTCAATCCCAACTCTCCTACTTCCTCCCCCTCAAGGGGTCCGGTGGGATGGGGAACGGAGTCAGTTGCAGTCAGTTCATAATGCTTCGTCTCTGCTGCTCCTTCCTCCTCACGCTCTTCCCCTGCTCCATCATGGGGTCTCACCCATGGGAGACAGTCCTTCACAAACTTCTCCTATGTGGGTCCTTCCCACAGGGCTGCAGGTCTTCAAGAACTGCTCTGGCATTGGTCCTTTCCACAAGGTGACATCCTTCAGGAACAGAATGCTCCAGCGTGGGTCCCCCATAGGGTCACAGGTTTGCCAGCAAACCTCCTCCAGTGTGGGCTTCTCTCCATGGGCCACAGTTCCTGCCAGGAGTTCCAGCATGGGCTTTTCACAGATCACAGCTTTGTTTAAAGGAACATTCACCTGCTCTGGTGTGGGGTCCTCTACAGGTTGCACGTTGATATCTGCTCCACTGTGGATCTCCATGGGATGCAAGGAACAACCTGCATCACCATAGTCCTCTCCACAAGCTGCAGGGGAATCTCTGCTCCAGTGCCTGGAGCACCTCCTCCCTCTCCTTCTTCACTGACCTTGACATCTGCATGGTTGTTTCTCTCACATATTCTCACTCTCTCCCATCTCCTGTTGTGCAGCAGTATTTTCCCTTTCTTAAATACATTATCAAAGAGTCAGTACCAACGTCACTGATTGGCTCAGCTTTGCCCAGAGGCAGGTCTCTCTTGGAGCCAGCTGGATCTGGCTCTGTCTGATGCAGGGGCAGCTTCTGGTGTCTCCTCACAGATGCCATGCCTGCAGCCCCCCCACTACCAAAACCTTACCATGTAAACACAATACATATTTGTTTCTTCAATTTGTTTCTCCTTACATAATAAGGCTGTAGAATGCAATAAAACTGTTTTGAAACATCTAAAATACACACATTCATAGACTGTAACATCAGACAGTACTACTGTTTCATGCAGTCTGACTGCTAGTAAAAATGGTCATATAATTTCATCCTTTGCTGTGAAAACTCACACCCAGTTCCTGACTCAACCTGTTTGCAACTCAAACTCACCAGCTTTTTCATGATCACTTGTACCTAATCATATTGAATTATTCCCAGTGACTTCTGACAGCAGCCAAAGCTCTCAGATTCCTCTGCAAGCATGAGGAACACTTCCCATCTTGAGGGATCTGAAGCTCTGATGTAGCTGCCCTCCATAATATGGATGAGATTCATCTCATGTAACTTTAGCTGACTAGTCTAGTCCCGGACAGAGACAGGAGCTTTTAGGCAGGAATTTATCTGTCTTAGATGCCATGGGCTTTAGATACCTCTCCTTACCTTATGAAATAGTCTATGAGAATAGCTTAGATAAGATGACTAACTTCTAAAGCTCTAAGATTAAATCCATACTATGGATGGGAAAAAGCATTCCTTGGTGGTAAGTGAACATTAGCAAATCAGTGGTCCATAAAACAAATTCTTTTAAATCTCCCAAGAAACGTAATATTACAAATGTATTAAAGTTCATATGTTACCAGAGCAGTTTTCACGTCAAAGTCCTATGGTGAAGGCAGAAACATTTTTAGTACATCAACGATAAGCTATAACTCGCAAGTGGCAGTCCAGTCTACTTACAGTGTAAGAGGGCTACATGGTATTGCAGCAGATACATACACCATACAGTATGTGGACTACACAGGCATAGAACAGAGCCTCGGAACTGTCCAGAAATACCACTGGAGATACTGCTGACTATAGAAAAACATGGGTATTTTTGGTCAACATTTTTACATTGTAGAAGTTTGAATATAAACCAGTAGAACTGCAGGTCTATAGGGCCCTAGATCTCTATTATGTATATCTTAGATGTGTTAGACTTAATGTCAGCATGGGTCTACCGCATGTTTGATCACTAAAACCCTTTAAGAGTATTAGGCATAATTTCACAATTCATCTAATCTGTGCTGGAGTTTAATGTAAAGCCTGTTATGTTCAAAACATCCATCTTTTTCCAGTGCTTTGCACATTAGGATGACTAATTTTAAAGTTAGCACTTCCATCTAACATGCAGCATAAGTAAGAAAGTTGAAATATGAAAGTGCACAGATCATTTACAAAGGGTTTATACTGGAATATATTAAGTGGTAGGAAAGAGAGAAACTTACTTTCTGACACTTTACCCTTATTATGTTCACAG
The DNA here is from genome assembly GCA_013401315.1 of Balaeniceps rex. Taxonomy (NCBI): domain Eukaryota; kingdom Metazoa; phylum Chordata; class Aves; order Pelecaniformes; family Balaenicipitidae; genus Balaeniceps; species Balaeniceps rex. The sequence continues at coordinate 70,137 of VYZW01044476.1, read as the reverse complement.
ACATTACAAAGATTTCCTTGGTATTCTATTTTTACCATTTAGGCTAAAGGTTAAAGACTAAAATCAACAAAACCATTTTGATAGCTAGATGAGCAGAATTTACATGCTAAAGGGGTACTAGGTATTTAAATGCCTTGCAGATGAGACTGTGCCCACAAACGTAACTGAAAACAATTTCCCCAGTTCCCTGAAGCTTAGAGTTGCTTTGAAAAAACATAATTTTTATTCCTCCTTTCAGATCATCCATCTGCCTACTGAGAGTGGTATTAGGTATCACAGTCCCATTGTCCTTAGCCCTCATTATCATTTCCCATCTTCTTCTTCATGAATTAAACAAGCTAAAATAACTCACAAAAGAACAAAATACCGTGGAGTTAAACTGCTTCTAATGCTTTCAGGGGTTTCACCCCCATGCTTGCCGCTTTGCTGTGCCAGCCAATACGCTAGGTGCTCCTGGAGCTGCTTGATGGGCTCCCTCTGCAGGGCTTGAACTTTTTCAGAATGGAATCAGTCACACATAGGACTCTTACAAGTTATTGATGGAAGAGGTAGACTTCTCAAACAGAGAGTTTTCCCTTTCTTCCAAGAAGACAACAGAAAACGGAGGACTCTTTTTAGCTGAGGCACCTTCATCACCCCATGAGAGACTGTAATGCTGGGTTAGTCGTCTAGCACTCACAGTATGGAAAGGTGTTTTTGAAAGTTCTAGCAAAAAAAGAAAGTGATCAGTACAGAAATGTTCTTGTTTCCATTTTTAATAGTTTTCCCAGAATCTTTTTTTTGCATTTACCTAAAGAGAATTTAAATTATCTTATTTTTCATGCAGCTAATATTCAGTAAAAAAAATTTATCATGACAATTTTGAAAATATCTTGTTTGGAAGTAAGTTAACACTGGAATTCCTCGGGCTACTTAAACTTGTCACCTTCAGTTGTTCATAGTGACAGATTTCCTAATGCTCACCAGGCAGTCACACATTTTATGTTTGTTGGAGTGTGCATCTTGTAATGTTCACAGCTGCACTGATTCGATCATTCCTATTTTTGCTACTGATTCGGAAAGACTTCACAGTATGGGGGAGAATGAGGGGAGTGAATCAGTGGTGCTGATTTCATCCAAGCATTCTTTCAGGATTCATAAATATACAGAAAGCTTAATCTCACCATTTTCCTGAAAGTGATTTAATTTTCATCATTCCCTTGTCTTTTATCAGATTTCCTTTTATTATTATAGAGCATTCAGTTAAAAAAAAAAGAAATAGAAAGAATACAACAGCCTCTAAGATCTTAGATAAGCATCTGTTCAAGCTGTTCAACTTTGCCTAAATAGTTCCATACTTATTTTTTGCAGACACTTCAAAGACAAGGGCATTATCAGCCTTTGCCCCTGCCCCCTCAGTGAACACATAATCTTTCCTATGAAATGAAACAATTTCATGCAGAAAACACGCGAGTTTCAAAACCGCATGAGAACCAAAACACCATTGAGAGTGATTTATTCAAATTTCTAGTCCAGAGTTTTTCAGTCTTTTTCAGTTTGTTTACCTGCATAAATTTCCCAAAGGAGATATGGACCTCTTCAGAAATTTCACATCTGTACAGTTCTACGGCATATGTGGACTTGCCTTTTTATTTGCTGTTTTGCAAACCACAGGGGTCTACAAAGCAAAGGCTGAAAATCACTGTTCTGGTCTAAATCAGGCATAGCAGAGGTGCAAATATGCATTTCCCCATTTACACAGCAGTGCCTTCCTCATCAAATGTTCACGGAGGAGACTGTGCATGAGGACACAATTTTGAATCAAATACTCAATGGGAAGGGAGGAAATTGTGGTTTATGCAGCAACCATGAGGGAGCAAAATGTCCTTGCAGTTTTATTTTCCTGAAAAAATTCCAAAGGTTGTAATTTCATATGATTCACAATGCGAAAATATTTATATCTTTATAACACATGGATAGAAACCTGTTTGTCTTTCAGATCTAGTTATGATCTTGTCACATAATTTGATCTGGTGAGGGCTTAGAAACTCAGAGATCTCCAAGGACAAGAAATGCATGGACCACATTGTGGTCACAATATAATTTAAAGTATTCCTGGAATTTCTTTGGACTCTCTTCCACTTTTTAATTATTTATTATTCTGCTTATAGAATTTGGTTTTGGGGAAAAAGAGAGAGAAATACAGATTTGGAACTGCATCCAGAAGTGATGGTGACTTCCCAAAACAATGCAACTAAATAAAGACATCCAAGCTTCACCAGCATATTTTATCAATGCAGTGTTCAGGTTCTGACTTTAAACTTTAAACAAGCAAATTGAGACTTCTTCACTTAAGATGCTTATAGCTATCATTCTTTCAGCTGAAAACACCCATTATGGTCTATCTTTTTTCTTTACATTACCACACAATGTATGTAGACATATGGGCCATATCTTGAAATGGAGCTATGAGAAAAATGTTTTGACTCCATTAACAGAAATCCTAAAGGAGATTGTAGTGACAGCTGTGGCTGTGTTACCTATTTTGAGGGCTCTCTGTGAAGTCTTTGCTTTTCACCATTGCACATATAGGTCCTTTCAGAATTCAGGTGAAATATAAGATCATAGAGCTGTCTAAGATGCACTCACAACCATGGAAGGCATTTTTTATCTGTCTAAGTGCCTAATAGAAGAGTAAGTTTCTTTCAAACACACAAACATTACTAACACATCTCCTACCTAATTGCACAAAAATCAATAGAAATAAATCTGATCAAGTGCTCACATATCTCAAAAACCCAAACATGCTCACAGTACCAGAACAATAAGAATAAATCAACAAAAGACTAATAAATAATGCTACCAAATGTACCACAGAATGTCAAATGATATGCAATATCTGTATTATGCACAAAGCAGTGTAAATATACATAATAAATTAACAACTACCAAATTAAAACCAATAGATTGTGTTCTCTTATTTAAGAAAGTTTAAGTGAAAGGAGAGAGATATGTCTTAAATAAAACTATGGTGTTTAAAAAAGTAAGCTTGTTATTCCCAGGATGCTCAAACAATATCTTTTTTCCCCCATATTCTTTTAGTGCATAAATCATTAGAAGAGTTAAATGTAAAACAACCTTTAAGGGAGCAGGACTCAGCCAAGGAGTTAATGAAAAAGAGCCAAGTAGCTAGCAAACAGGAGAGCAGTAAAAAGGAAAGATTCATCAGGGATCTTACCTAATGAAGACAGAAAAGACCTTGGAGTACCTCGAGTAACTGTTATCTGAGGCTTTCAAGGACAGGTTAGTAAGTCTCAGCATTTGTCAACAATGATTCTGTTTTTTATAGGAGTTTGCATTAGGTTGTCTCCCACAGCCTTTTCCAGACCTCTTTTTCTAGGAATCCATGAATCTGGAATGGAAAATGACCTAAAAGTCTTCATGTCATAACAAATGTTGAAAAATATTTCAGTGATGTTGCTCCTTTTGCGTCTGTTGCTACATTGAACAGGTATTGGAGCACTTGAGAGTCTGATTTCTCACCTGCATCCAAGTAGGGCGCAAGAGAAAAGAAGAGTGTCAGGAAACCAGTTGTGATTCTGTGATCCCAGACCACCATCAATGAACAAGATAGGACTGGACTGAGTATCTAGATTCAAGTTATGTGTTGACCTTGAGAAAGTATACAAGGGAAGAGTGTCAGGTCAGAAAGTCCCTCCTCTGTGGTGGCCCTTGGACAAGATAGTGCCCCTCCACTCTCTGTCCCTGGCAGAGGAGGGCAAGAGGTAGGAGAAGAAACGAGCTACACTACCCTCTGTTTGGATCTTTTCTATGAATTAATATAAACTCTTTCTGTTTCCTCATGCTTATTTTAATTTATATTTACTTTAGAAGTAC
>VYZW01044476.1:38478-64958 GCA_013401315.1 Balaeniceps rex | reverse complement strand
GCCGTTAAAGTTTATCTGAAGAATAACACTAGATCTGCATTAAGCTAGAGGCAGTATTGCTACTTGTGGGCATCTTCTGTTTTCTTGCAGTCTTAGTTAATCTATGTACGTGAATGTGTTCATTTTTTCTCTTACTTTTGGTGGATTCTTTGGGGATTTTTTTTGTTCTGAGGATCTTTGTGCTGAAACACCATTTTAAGAAATTCACTTTGTTTCTGAAAGCAAAAATATCTGCGAGACTGCTTTAAATATCACATATTAAGGACAGGCATCATTTCTCTTTTTCTGCACCATATGATCCAGCTNATCTTCTGTTGTTAAGATATTTTTCCCATTATGTAATATCCAGTGTTGCATTTCCAATGTAAGTATATTCATTAGCAGAAAAAAAACAGTTTTATTAGCAAGAAAGATATAATTTGGAAGCATTTGGTTACTTAGCAACAGCTTCAGGTATTAAAACTTGTTTTACTAAGACTCAAAAAAAAAAAGGATACTGCTTACTACAGTACATTAGATCAGCATGCTTTGTGTAAAGGATTTTAACAGTCAAGAGATGTGACTGTGTTTAAGATTCCTTTTTCCAGTCACTAGTTCATTGTCAGCAGCAGCTACAGAGCAGCTTTATGTGCATTCAGAGACAGCCAGGAAATTAGTTCTGCATGACTGACTCAGCACTGTAGCACTGAGAACAACTCTCACCCGTTTCCTTAAGCAATTGTTTATTTCTTGGTGTGATAACAGTGTTAAATATCACAATTCTAGAGGAAAAAGCTCAGAGACTTCATTTGCATTCAAGGTAAAAAAGTACTAGCACTAGTAAAGTGAAGTCCTAGCTTATTTCTGGCATTACAAGGGCTAGGCTTGTTTTAAAATTATTATTGAAAGTTCAGAACAACTCCGGATAGCTTGTTTAGTGTTTTCTTTGATGCTAAATGGAACTGAGAAGCAAAATGTCAGCAAACCAAAATCAAGTGAAATGAATAGAGCATTTTTAAAGTGAGAAATCTGAAATTAAATAAAATCCTTGAATCAAAAAGGAGGTTTATTAGGCTTTTTATGACAAGAAAACAAGTCAGATCTTTTTAAGGCCTGTATGCATTGAGAATTAAGATGATTCATGGCAAAAGCAAAGACTTAGGGTTTAGAAGATAGGTATTCAACAGATTCTTTTTGAGTCACCTTTTGCTCAAGCTGCTTGGCATTCCCCAACCCTGGCATTTAGCCACCTGCCCCAAGGTAAGCACTGAAAGTCCTAGGCAGTAGTTTGGCACCTTTGAACAGACCCTGGGAAGGCAGTTTGCTGCCCTCCAAATGCAGCATGAAACAGATCGGTCTCTAAGAAAACACCAAGAACAGAGCGCATCCAGCACCTCGCTCCTCTACCCACACAAATTTATGAAGACACATGAAGTACTCAGTGTTCATAGCATTGAACACTTCCCTGAAAATAAGAACTATATCCTTGATCCTTGAGCACTCTCAGGGCTCACCCATTTCTTTCAAAACCCATCCAGAAGAAACCTTTTGTTTTCCACTATCAGGATAGTGGTTACAGTACTCATTCAAGAAGGTGCAAAGGTGGAAAGCTTAAAGGAAAAAAGTAAGGTGCATGCAAAGCTTATGAAATTCCAGAGCTAAGCAGCAACTGAGTGGTTTCTCAACCACACCATTTTGGATTTAGGCAATACATTCTCTCTAAGGCCTGCTGGAAGGGCCTGAACCCTTTTATTGGATCTTAGTAATTTCTGCTTCCTTTCTATCTATGAAGTTAAACTGAAAATACTGTCTGTCAGTGTTTTGTATTCCTATTCTCTTAAAACAGAGTGCTTCCACCAGGGGTTTGCTTTCTAGTACAAGTTTCTGTAATGTGTTAGCGGATAATGCTAAAGGACCACTAAAAGCAGTGTAGCTTCTGGTAAAGCTCACTGTTACTAATATAATTTGGCTTCAGCCACATACAGAATATTTTTCAGTTTGCTTCTTAGCTAAAGCAAAAGTCCACTCTTATTTATGGATTTATCTATTCAGTTGGGTACATTTGTTTCCTGTAGCAACATGCACTGTTTATTATTACAGAATGAAAGAATATTGCTTGCTGTTGTGATAATTCTGCATTTTATTTGATGTCTGATAAGAGATTTTTTTTCTTATTAACCTCTGGGACAGCAAGACAGTTTCATGCTGTCAGTAAAATAGTGACAAGATTTGGTTCAGAGTTTCCTTTTTTTACCCTCTTTCAAAAAAAAAGGCAAAATAAAATAAATCTCTGATCCATAAATATAGGTTTCATGAAACAGAGGACATTCCATATTGGCTATATGCAGGGAAGAACGATAATGACATTTTAGTTTGTTTTTTTAATACATTTTGCTAGTATGAGTAGCTGAGTAACTTCAGTTTTCAATCTTGAATGGGTCAGTAAGGAATTCCCAAGTGATGGAATAAGAGTGATATGTGAAGGATAAAGAGATGTTTTAGTGTAAGAAATATGCATTATGTGGCAGGAGTGAAGCTATCTATTTGAAATTTATATCACTCTGTCCAATCCAAAACATCTCCTCTGAAATGTATCTGTAACCTGCCTTCCTTCAGCAAGCAAGACATGTCATTACAACCAACGTGCCCACCATCACAGTTACTGCAGGTAAATGTACCTGTCCAGCAACATGTCAATAAAAAGCCAGATGGAGAAATAAAAACTTTGTCAGATCATCATATTAAACGTTAAAGCTAAAACTTGTATGTCGTGCATGGTTCTCTAAGATTATGCATGCTATATAATTCCCCTAACACTGATACATCCTTTAGAAACTTTAAACCAGACAACCCTGGAAAAAAATATAGTTGATTGTAAACATAGCAATGGATACGTCTCAGAGCCTTTGTTGCAATTTTGAAGAAAAATACAAGAACGTTGTTTATGAGTTTTATCATCAATTAGTAAGGCACCACATTTAAAAAAATTAAATTCTTAACTAAGCATCCCAATGTAATAAGAAATTAATAAAATGAGTCAGCAATGTGCTCTGAAGGAAGGAAGGTCAACAGCATCCTGGGCTGCATTAAGAACATTGTCATCAGGTTGAGGGAGGTGATCCTTTACCTCTGCTCAGCAACTCACTCACATCTGGAGTACTGGGTCCATTTCTGGACTCCGTAGTACAACAGGGATATGGAATAGAGCAAATCTAGTGAAGGACCATGGAGAAGACTAAGGACTGCAACACCTGATGTATGAGGGGAGGGTAAAAGGGCTGGGACTGTTCAGCCTGGAGAAGTCTCAGGGGGATCTCATCAATGTTTATAAATACTTGACGGGAGGGAGTGAAGATGAGTGAACCAGACTCTTCTCTGTGGTACCCAGTGACAGGACAAGGGGCCCTAGGTATAAACTGAAATACAAGAAATTCTATTTAAATTTTTTTTTTTTTGAGAAGCTGATTGAATTGTAGAACAGGTTTCTCAGAGAGGTTGTGGAGTCTCCATCCTTGGAGATATTCAGAACACAACTGAACATCCTGCTGTAGCTGATCCTGGCTGCAAACAGAGCAGCTGGACTAGGTGATCTCCAGAGATGCTGCCCAACCCATTGGAGACAGACTTTTTAGTAGGGCCTGTAACAATATGACAAGAGATAAAATGTTTTAAACTAAAAGAAGGTAGATTCAGACTAGATATAAGGAAGAATTTTTTTACGATGAGGGTGGTGAAATACTGGAACAGGTTGTCCTGTGGTAGATGCCCCATCCCTGGAAACATTCAAGGTCAGGTTGGATGGGGCTCTGAGCAACCTGATCTAGTTGAAGATGTCCCTGATTATTGCAGAGGGGGTTGGACTAGATGACCTTTAAAGGTCCCTTCCAACCCAAACCATTCTATGATTCTATGATTCTATGATTCTGTGATTCTGTGGAAATGGAACCTCAGCTTAGGGCTGTACCATCAATCAGTTTGAAAGTTAATAACCGATACAAGAAAACATGCAAATCATATAACACATGACTGATTTCTATAAAGTACTAATTGTACTAACCTAAGGAGTTTTTCTCTGATACAGGAATTAGACTCTGCAAATCTGCAGTTTATTGGCTGATTGATATTTAAACTTTTGTCTTCCTGCTTTAATTTAGATACAGAATGATTATACTTATCAGTTTTACCTAGTTCTGAGCTGGTGTTGCACATGTCCATTTACAATTCAGGCTGATCTGAGGTTGCATTTGCATATGCCATTACATAAAAGTATAGTCATCCATAGTTTTAAAAGTGTTATTAAAAAATGAGCACTTATTTTGCAGTGTGCTGGGTGGTTGTTACCTCTTCCTATTCAGATCTAGGAAACTCTCTAAAGTCATACAGAATCAAACCACAGACAGAGGCAGGCATCCCCTTAGGATGCTTGGCCTAGAGGGGGTGAGCAAGAGGAGCCTTTCAGAGAGCAAGAAGAAAAACAAAGAGCTGGACAATGTAGCAAAATTCCACATTTACATGTGCATCCAGTTGTGCAGCAAGGGGTTATATATCAAAGCCTCAGTCCAGACGCCGGTTCAATCTGTAGGTATAGGAGCCCACTCATTCACACAGTAGTATGACAATTTATGGGGAGACGCAAGTTACTTGAAGAGTAACACTCAGGCCACTTTTTTCTAGGGGGTACAGGGGTGTAATTGATATAAATTGATCCAAACCCCAGGCTTACCACAAGAGCAACTTTTGTGGAAACAGTTAATCAAGCAGCAACAGCAGACCAAATGGGAGGTAATGGGCTTTGTAGTAACTCAGTGTGGCCCAGATGGGAAGCTGAATGAATTCAACCCCAGGAAAAAACAAGCAGCTTGACTACACCACAAATAACAGTAGACAATGATCCTGAAATGTTTTTGAAGCACAAAATGCTTTAGGTTGCAAGGGATCTCTCTCTAAGTCATTTAGTCTACATGCTTCTAAAAGCAGAATCAACCACAAAGTTAGGTCAGGTTGTTTAGGGCCATGTCCAGCCAAGTTTTGAATATCTCCAAGGATGCAGTTCTCACAGCCTCGGTAGGCAGCCTGCTCTAGTGCTTAATCACCCTCACTGTGATTTTTGATCTTCTTTTTCTTTATGTATCCAACTGGAAGGTCTCTTACTGCAATTTGTGTCTGTTGCCTCTTGTTCTTTCACTGTGCATGGCTGACAGAAGTCTGGTTCTGTCTTTTGTAGAAACCCCTTTAACTTTTGGTAGACTGCAGTTAGATGTCCTTGATCTTCTCTTCTCCAACCTGAATAACTCCTATTCAGTTATCTTCACCTCCTGCATCATATGCTTCAGCCCCTAATCATCTTAGTCAATTGTTGGACTTTCTGAAGCTTGTCGGTCTCTCTTTTCATAGAATCATAGAATCATAGAATCATAGAATCATTTGGTTGGAAAAGACCTTTAAGATCATCGAGTCCAACCGTACCTGTCCACTACTAAACCATGTCCCTAAGCACCTCGTCTACCCATCTTTTAAATACCTCCAGGGATGGGGACTCCACCACTTCCCTGGGCAGCCTGTTCCAGTCCTTGACAACCCTCTCCGTGAAGAAGTTTTTCCTAATATCTAATCTAAACCTCCCCTGGTGCAACTTGAGGCCATTGCCTCTTGTCCTATCACTTGCTACTTGGGAGAAGAGACCAACACCCACCTCGCTACGACCTCCTTTCAGGTAGTTGTAGAGAGCAATAAGGTCTCCCCTCAGCCTCCTCTTCTCCAGGCTAAACAACCCCAGGTCCCTCAGCCGCTCCTCATAAGACTTGTGCTCCAGACCCTTCACCAGCTTCGTTGCCCTTCTCTGGACACGCTCCAGCAACTCAATGTCCTTCTTGTACTGAGGGGCCCAAAACTGAACACAGTACTCGAGGTGCAGCCTCACCAGTGCCGAGTACAGGGGAAGGATGACTTCCCTGGTCCTACTGGTCACACTATTTCTGATACAAGCCAGGATGCCGTTGGCCTTCTTGGCCACCTGGGCACACTGCTGGCTCATATTCAGTCGGCTGTCGACCAACACCCCCAGATCCCTCTCCGCCAAGCAGCTTTCCAGCCACTCATCCCCAAGCCTGTAGCGTTGCATGGGGTTGTTGTGGCCCAAGTGCAGGACCCGGCACTTGGCCTTGTTGAACCTCATACAATTGGTCACAGCCCATTGGTCCAGCCTGTCCAGGTCCCTCTGTAGAGCCTTCCTACCCTCAAGCAGATCAACACTTCCTCCCAGCTTAGTGTCATCTGCAAACTTGCTGAGGGTACACTCGATCCCCTCGTCCAGATCATTGATAAAGATGTTGAACAGAACTGGCCCCAACACTGAGCCCTGGGGAACACCACTCGTGACCGGCCTCCAACTGGATTTAACTCCATTCACCACCACCCTTTGGGCCCAGCCACCCAGCCAGTTTTTAACCCAGCACAGAGTATGCCTGTCCAGGCCATGGGCAGCCAGTTTCTCCAGGGGAATGCTGTGGGAGACGGTGTCAAAGGCTTTACTAAAGTCCAGGTAGACAACATCTACAGCCTTTCCCTCATCCACTAAGTGGGTCACCTTGTCATAAAAGATCAGGTTAGTCAAGCAGGACCTGCCCTTCATAAACCCATGTTGACTGTGTCTGATCTTCTGATTGTCCTGGACGTGCTGTGTGATAGCACTCAAGATGAACCGCTCCATAATCTTCCCTGGTACTGAGGTCAGGCTGACAGGCCTGTAGTTCCCTGGATCCTCCTTCCGGCCCTTCTTGTAGATGGGTGTCACATGGGCAAGATAGAATCATCATAGAATCATTAAGGTTGGAAAAGACCTCTAGGATCATCTAGTCCAACCGTCAACCCAACACCACCATGCCTACTACACCATGTCCCAAAGTGCCACGTCTACATGTTTTTTTAATACCTTCAGGGATGGTGACTCCACCACCTCTCTGGGCAGCCTGTTCCAATGCTTGACCAAAGCATTTTGTACAGGAGGGGACAATACTGGACATAGTATCATATATATGGCCTCAAAATATCAAAGAGAAAGGAATAATTGACTTGCTGACTACACCGCTACTAATACAGTATGCAGTTAACTTTCATTGCTGCAAGGGTGTTTTGTCCACCAGGGCTGCACAATCCTGTTCTGCAGTGCACCTTCCTAGCTGGCAGGCCAGTTTATTCCATCTCAGATGGCAACACTTTTTATTTTTCTTTGATGAATTCTTGAGTTTCTGTTGGCCTCTAACTGCAGCTTGTCAAGGTCTCTCTAAATGGCAACCCTGCCATCCAGTGTATCAAGCAGTCATCCCAGTCTGAGGTCTCACATCGACTTAATGAATAAATACTCTGTCCCCTAACCAGGCTGTTGATTAAGATGTTAAATAGCATCAACCTCACTATCACCCAAGGAACACCACTCATAACTGGTTGCCAGTTAGGTTTTGAACCATTAAGCCTAATGGTGCAGCCAATTTTTTTCCTGTTTGTAGTTTACCCATCCAGGCAATATATCCCCAACTTGCATACAACGTTGCTATGGGAGACATTGTCAAAAGTCTAGACACTGCTAAAGAAAATGTCATTCACTGCTCTCCACAGTGCCAGCCATCTTCTCAGAGAAGGCGTAACCATTGGTATGGCAAAGTTTGCCCCTATTAGACCTACGCTAGTTGTTCCAAATCACCTTCTTGGCCTTTATGTGTCTTGAACTGGCTTCTAGGATGATTTGCTCCATAACCTCCTAGGGACTGAGGTGAGGCTGACTGCCCTGTTGTTCCCTAGGTCCTCCTTTTTGTTCTTTTTGAAGATGTCTTTTTCTAGTCAGCAAGAAAAATCTACTAGTCACCATGACCTTTCAAAGACCACAGAAGAAGGCCTCAGAATTACATTGGCCAGATCCCTCGGCACCCTCAGATGCACCCCATCTGGTTGCACAGACTTGTGCATATCCAACTGGATTAAATAGTACTTAAATAATTCTCAACTATAGATACTACCTCTCTCCCTCAAGCTCAACTACTAGGCACAGAGATCTAGGAGGCCCGAGATCAGTCCTTACCAGAGAAGATGAGGCAAAGAAGGTAGCAAGTACTTCAGAATTTTCAGTGTCCTTCATCAGTGACAGACCACCCCATCCAGCAGGCCAAAAGTATTCTTTGGCCCTTCTTTTTTTTCTGATGTATCTTTAGCAACTCTTCTTATTCTCCTTCCTATCTCTCTCCATTTTTAACTCTGTCTGAATTTTCATCATTCTAATTCCATTTCAGCATGTCAGAGAATGATTTTACATCCCTCCCTGGTATCCCATCTATAGTTCCATTTTCCATACATACTTCCACTTCCTGTTTGCATAAGCAAGTATATCCTGTGGGTGATGATCACCTTCTTTCAGACTAGCCTTAGTATAACAAGATCTCAGATTATGGATCTTCTTTATAGTAGTCATGAGAAGTATGATGTCTTATCTATCTCTCACTTTATTTGTGATTCTAGGTTGGTTTTTCAATGGTAACTCTCTGAGGAACTTCTGAACAAATAGAACAGAACATGTAATTCTCTCTCAAACCACGTTTAAATCTAGGCTGAAGGATCAAACTTTACCTGCAGTCACTGTAAAATTAAGAGAACAATCAGATCTTTCTCCTGGGAATTCTGACATAATATCCTTTTTAACTCTGTAACAGATGTTCTTTAACCATATAATGAGAGAAAAGAAACAGTTTCCCAGGTGAAGTTTCATTTTCCTTCATCCTCACTGAGAAACAGCTGGAATGCAGTACAGTCCTCTAGTTTCCTATACACTCTCATTATGGTTAATGACCTAGTCAGTACAATTTTTAACTTAATCTATACTTTGCACGTATCTAGCCATGTCTTCATTTTCTCAGCATTTCCTAAAATATTTTTATCTCTTTGACTTGAAATAAATCCTTATCTGGTCACAGAAAGATCACTTCTCAAAAACAGTCCTGTCTAGTTCCATTATGATAAAAATTATTTAGATTAAAGAAGTTAGGATATTTCAAAACAAGTAAATTGAAGCTTATACATACAAGACAATTTTAATAACCTGTTTTCTTCACATCATTAGTCTCACCTTGATATCATTGTCAGAGAGCGATGATTCAAATGGTATGGAACAGAATCATGAGAAGCGTGTTGAAATGGAGATTGAAATACTGAAATAGAGATGCTGGCCCAGACATAAGGCAGAGAAACTTTCTGGTCATGATGTTTCCTACTTACGGATTTCTGAACAAATATAACCATTTGATTCTACAGAACAAAGTTTTTCTGATTCCCTTCCAGCTCCTTTGAGACAATTTATAGCTGCAGGGTGTACTGAAGGAAAAATTCAGTAAACTGTCCAAATGCATAATTGAAACTGCACAACCACAGGATTTTGTACAGGGTCACAATAGTGGTGAGATATTTTACCACTTGGCTCTTAAGTGCTTCACTGGATTAGATTTTATAGAATGCAAATATAGAAAAAAATGGTAAAAAGAGGGAGTTATAATTACTGTGACAGGAAGTTCAATGTTTTGAGAGTGATCCAGAGGTGGCAAATTAGATGTACATATAAGCAAAACCAAGAAGGTTCAGAATTAAATATCAGGAAGCTGATGTGGAAGCAATGTAGAGAGGTCAAGATCAAGAAAAGTCCTAATGAATTAATCTCATACCCAGAAAGACTTTATCCTGAAGGACCAAATAGGAATGTTGGATGAAGTCAAACAATGAAAATGAATGAGGTACATTCTTGTGAAAATGGAAGAAGAGACTAATTAGAATTGAGTGTAATGATGTTTGACTTCCATATAGACTGGCTGTTCTCCATCATAAAACAACCAAGACTGAAATGAACAAATGAAGATGTTTTACAGTAGGAAGCATTGTGGTGTAGTGTAGATGAGAAATTTCTGTAAAGCTTCCCTTAAATTTAAAAATAATAATAAAAAAAGATCAGCATAAAATCAAAATTCAAAATAGGAAATTAGGTATTGTCATCTTTCAAAAATACACAAAGAGAGAAGAGAAGCTTTAAATTAAAAAATTTTAAACAAATCAAGTATTCTGAATATCTGCTCAACAAAATCAGAAGATCTATGTATTATGAAAGATCAGTAGTCACATTCAAAATAGCCCGGAAGACCATCCGAAAGAGCATATGAAGACATGAAATAGCATTATCTCTAGTGGTTCTGTAAACTTGCTTGAAAAGGATAGATTAGCAATGGGATAATCTCATCTGAAAGACTATGAAGATTAAAAAAGTGTTTGTTCAGAAGGAATTTGAATGAAGCTAATAGATAACTACATAGATTATTGTGATTAGCCAAAGGAAAAGTGGGTAGAGACAGAACTATTGAGTGTGGGACCCTGACCTGTTATTCAAACGGGAATCAGTGATTTGCTAAATAAGATTCAGAGGCCAGATGTCTAAGGAAGTGTCTGAGGGATCAGACAGAAGCAGGGAATGGTTTAGCAAAAGGAAAGTTGAGTTTAAAGAGAACGATCGTTAAATGGGAGACTCAGAAATCAAGTCAATGAACTAAGGCGAAATACCAGAAGTGGGGGGAGAAAACATACGGACTGTGAGATACTGATGAATTCTTGCTGTATCAACTTACTGCCAGCCTAGCATTTTAACCATGCACATCCAGCACAGTTTTCAGTTATTTTGCTCACATACCAAAATTTCCTTTTTATGATAACATTGATGTACTCTACAGGAGTATTGAGTATAAACTTAAATTAAATGTTTTCCCTTGGAAAAATAATTAAATTTCTTATTCATTTTAGAGCATATCATGGTGCATTTTAATTTGGAAAGAAAAAAGGATAACACCAAATTACACTAATAACCAAAGTAATACTAATAATTTTGAAATGAAAAAGATAAGAGTTCATTGATTGTGAGCAATTAGTCTATAACAGCAGGTAGCAGGAGATTTCATTTCACTGAAGAATTTCTATTCTGTGCCTGCAAGGCATTTAGTTTTTTATGTTTAAATGAATTTTTTAAAAAATCCTGAAGCATCATAACATGTACATACATAATGCCACAGTGCACCTTGTTCTTTCCCTGTCTAGCCTCCGCTTCCTGTGTGACCCTGACTGCATACGGCACTTAGCTTGTCCGGTTCCCAAGGAAGCATCTAACTCATTTTTCCTGAAACAGTTAGTGCTCACTCACACATAGGCAGTATTCCTAGACCTGAACTCCCGGATATGTGCACCTGGAGTTGCCAAGATCAACTTGGCAAGATGTGAATACCTATGATGGGTGGTGGGTTGACCTTGGATGGCTGCAGCCCCCCACCAGCCTCTCTGTCAATCACTCCCCCTCCTCAGCATGACAAGGAGGAGAAAATAAGATGAAAAGCTCATGGGTTGAGATAAGGACAGGGAGGTCACTTACCAACTACCATCACACACAAAACTGACTCAACTTGGGGAGAAATAATTTAATTTCTTGCCAATTAAAATAGAGTAGGATAGTGAGAAACAAAGACAAAAATTAAACCACCTTCCCCTCACACCCACCTCCTTCTTCTCTGATCTTGGTGTTCACAGGGCTATTTCTCAAATTTTTTTTTTTACTCACTCGTCTCTGTTGTGCAGCATTTTGCCCTTTCCTAAATACATTTCCCCAAAGTGCCACCACCTCAGCTGCTGGGCTCAGCCATGCCCTGCGGTGGGTCGGATGGAGCCGACTGGAACCAGCTGTGTCTGGCACGGGGCAGCCCCGCGCTCTCCTTGCAGAGGCCGCCCTGCAGCTCCCCACTGCCAGCGCCTTACCCCGCACTCCCAAAACAGATGCAGAATCAAGCACAACTGCACAACTGAAAAATACCTAGTTTGTGCTCCAGGATTTCGGGGGACGTGATGGAGAGCAGGGGGTTCCCAGCACGCCTCCATTTGGCAACAACAGGCTTTGATTAGTCAGCATTTATATTTAGGCAGTGGTGACATACTCCTTTCCAGTTGTTTCTGCAGTGCAAGATATAGATGCACCAGCATAGCCTGGGAAGCTGTTCTGGAATTTTGTTATTTGAACTAATCCAGCCACTTTGTGAGATGTTTTGACAAAATATATTTGTCTTTCCTAAGGCTTTCTACAGCAATATTTTTAGCCAGTTCACCTGAGACTCTTCCAGCTCAGCATACTTCTTTCTTTGAATCCAGCCTGTATCAAGCTGCAGGACTAGCACAACTGATGTACTCTTCCTATTTGTGGTTCAGTAGCAGTTTTAGCAGGATGTAGGAAAATGATGAGGAAGACATAGTATATCTCAGCAGTATTTTCTACATCCAGATTTTTAAGAAGAATTCATTTATGCTTACAATAAGAACACATCCTGACTTACCATATGCAAACTGGAATGCTTGAAGCATGAACCCTGCACAGACGGGTGAGATTACATTGTCATAACAGCTGCATATAGTCACTCACGCTAGAGGGGCATTTATTTGACACCCACCTCTACCATCTTCTTCAAGATATTTTAATGCCTGAAAATTTCAAATGCTTCTCCCTAAACCATGCTGCTTGCAGACCTTGCAAAGGTAAGCAAAATCCAGCTGTACTCTTCTGTGCAGCAAGACAACATCTTCTAATAGTTGCTTGGCTTATCTCAGCAACCCAAATGATGGCTGCATTTTCATTACAAGGTGGATGGAAAAAAAGCCTTCTTTAAAGCAAAATCATGCTTCCTTCCATACCTCCAGCAATTGAAATACTTCTGTCAATATCTCATGCAGTTGAATCCGGAGTCGAAGCACATACACACTGGATATAAGTGTTTTACATGGAGGCAGTTAAGAGGAAGCAAAGAATAAAACAGGTTAGAGCTAAGGATAAGCTTTTATGGGATATGTGCCTGAGCATGACAACACTATAGCAATAGTGAGGAGAATGACAGATGTACTGCAGTGGCTGGGAAAGAAAATTAGCTTCCTCAGGATCTAATTTGAGTATGCTTGTTTGTTTTACCAGAGCTATGTTATAAATATATTCTGAAGAGTGCCAATCACTTGTAAAGCAATCTCAGAATGATATGCATTCAATTACAAAACAGCGTCCTATGTGAAATCTGGAAGACTTTTTCTTAAACCATTTAAAACAGGACTATATAAATACCTAGACAGCACTTTGTAGAGGGAATCATACCCTGAGAAGAGCATTACCTTAATGACCCAATAGATGTTTTGATTTTCTAATTTGTATGACAGAGCCATCTCCTAGTGTACACAATTAGAGGGCTGTAACAAATACATGCATTTTACTTACTATATTTAGTAACAGCCTCTCAGGAACCTGGAAATATTAATTTCCTTATTCTTCTGTGCTTCTGAAATGTTTTTCACCATATTTCAAGGGCTGTATTTACAAATCAATTATCTAGATCTAATCTACATTATTCCAGTGAGAAATTAATTCTTCTTTTACTAGTAGCAGCATTCAAATATTTATGGAACTGCTACTCTTTAACCAGTGATCACAATCCCTAAATTCTGATAGTAAAGACTGAGAAATATAGACCCAAGGTCCAGGCAATACAGATAACCAGGCTAAGGCTACAGTTACAAGCAATTTGCTTCCTCCTCTTGCACAGCAACACTGCTGGCAGTTTCATCAGACTTGTATATTTTTCTGGTGGTACAACAGTCACTGATGGAGGACAGTTCACTGCCTTTACAATTAGCAAGTCATGCTGCATAGTAGGAGTATGTTGGTAGAGCTAAACAGTCAATGCTGAGGACCTGATGTTGATGCTATATACGTTTCAGAGATTGTTACACTAAAACTAGTTTAGTCCCACGAACTTGCTGCTTTTAAACAGCTGGAGTGCCTGGGAGCACATGGTCAGGCTAGTTTTGCCCAAAAGGAGTTTCACTTGTGTGTGGAGTGACTGATCCGTGATGCCAACAAGTGCCTCCATGGCACCAACAGTGCAGTAAAGGAGCTAATTGGGAGATTCACCTCAAAACAACTTCTCTGATCTTAACTAAAATCCTGATGTGCACATGTCCTGTCAGAGATTCCTCACACAGAGTTTTGGGCTTCTTTTTTTTCCTATGTGACAATATCATATAGTGACCAGTAAATTATGCATTTAGTTTCTTGGAAATGTAATGATAGGGAGTAACAAGATTCTTCATATAAAATAATACATAAAAGAACTTCATTAGCAGCGCATGACAGAGTGATGTTTATATTATGAAAAAAGCAATAAAAAAGGCAGTATCAGGTGGGGTCGGCTCCATGCATATCTAAGCTTAACACAAAAAAGTTCTTCATGATCTTCAGGTCAAAATAATCCTCATTCTAACCTGCATTGCAAATGTTACTGAAACTCAGAGATTGCAATAGTGTCAGCAAGTGCTTGAGGGGAAGCATTAGCAAGTGGATTCTGTGTCTAATACTCCTTCAAAGGCCTGTTGTGCAGGGAATTTCTGTGAAGTTGTGAAACTGATCTGGAAGGGGCAAGGAGATGAGCCGTACAACCTTAATAACCCTTAAACTACTAGACTGAACAGCTCTAGGCTGGTGAGTGTTTTCGTAAGGTGGAAACAAGGGTAAGATTTGCCCCTGAAGTAATAAAATAACATGGAAATTTACTCCAGTATGTCAAAGTCTAGATAATGAAAGCAAGGAAGAGAATAAAGAGGGGAGGTGGATTGATTTGTTTATTGGTTTTTATATTCTATATAAACAGAAAAGAAGGATTTTCCACGTTTAGCCAACACTGGTAAAGCATACAAATGCTATCAAAACCAAGAATTTCCACAGGAATTATCACCTCAGTGTTTGCATATTTTTCAGAGTTAGAGTGAAAACAGGACTTCCTTGTCCAAATCAGTAAATATAAAGAAATATATGGAAAGTAAAATGTCTTAAAATTTGACATATTAAGATACCTTTGACCTATTGCTATCCTATAAGGTTATGCTCTATTACATGCTTATACATACATGTGTGGATATACATACCTATATATATGCAACCATGTAGTACAGAACTATATAATATTTTGTTCCTGCATTACAGCTTAATGACTACAAGATGTGCCCACTCAAAAATGTTTAGGAGTTCAAAAGTTTCAAACCCAGTCCACTTTCCTCCAGAGTCTTTATTTCTCATGTGGAATTCCAGTGCAGTTCTCAGCCAATACAGGAATGACTGTGGGAACGATTCCTTTTTTTGTCTTTGGTACAGACCCTGATGGATATGTAATAAACACTTAACCCTTACCAGTGGTGATGTGAGAATGTGTCTTGCTTGAAAGATAGATACTGCATAACTCTGCTCTCCCATTAATCACAATCTGTATGTTTTCCTGTCACACAATAAAGCTCTTTTCTAAAAATGAAAACCTCTAGTTCTTGTCCCATGTAGAATTTTTGTTTTGCATTATTAATTGTCAATTTTAAATAGAATTTTAAGATTCCATGTATGCCGTTTACTCAGTAAAATAGGAGGAGTTGCAACATGTGCATAAATTCTTTAATGTTTGTGGTTGTTTATCTGGCTTACCCATTTAGCATAAGGGATATGGATAATTGTGAAAAGGAGTTAGTTAGCAGTGGGCTGAGAGTCTGTAAATATTTTGCCTACATATATTCTATATATGAAAAGACTGCCAAAAAGGAAACATAATATACAAGCATCTCTCTTATTACATATAGTTACAAGCTTTCATTCTGAAGGCATAGTGTTTTTAAATTGTTAACTATAATTCTTTTCCATTCTTCATAGAATAATGAAGAGCAATAAAAAGATAGTTCTGTGAAATATTTTAATTTATGCACATTTTAGAAACTAAATTGGTAAATGAGAAATTGCAAGACATCTTTTTCAACGTATTTTCCAACATCTCCAGGGCAAGTCTGATGCTGTTCATTGTCACCATTATAATTTAAAACTTACTCTCTCCGACTTTCTCCATATTTTACTGTTTTGTGTAGGTACATAATCTAAGTATGTCTTACGTTTGCTTCTTTTTCACTGATGTCATTAGTCATTGCAATGAACTTATTCATGACAACTCCATAGCATTTTCAGTCCTGTTGCAATTATGCCAGTTGCATCTGGGTGGAAAGAATTACAATTCAGAATAATAATGCTGAGAAGATTTAACAGCTTATTTTAAAAAATATGGAAAGAGAGAACATGGAGAAAATATAGAGACTGATCTTTCAGCACAGAAGTCAATGAGAAATTTATCTTTGAGGGTCTGGCATTCAAGGTATCAATTCCAGGAAAAATACTTAGGATAAATCATCTTAAAAGAGGAAGACATATTTTTGAAAAATATGTTTTAAGGAGTTGGAGAGCCTGAGGTAGAGAAAAAATAGAAGAATTGTGTTCTTTATCTGCAACAAGATTGTGAGAAGCAGTAAAGACAATTTGGATTGCCTTCTGAAAAGTCTTCACCTACAAACCATACAGAAGATCAAAGGTACTCAAATCACTTTTTGAAACAGGCATAGTACTTTGCTCAGCCTTCTTTTGTAAAAATTCAGAAAAAGACTTAAGTTCATTTAATCATTATCAAAGGTAAAGAGAATCAGAAAACAGAAAATGCAGAAAAAACTAGTAAGCACTGCAACAGTTTGTCTTGCAATTTTATGCATGCTGTCATTTCAGATTTGGCTTGCAGATAGGAAATAAGCGAATTTTCCATTAGACATTTTTTATTACAAGAATTAAATAATAAGTACTAATCTTTCAGTGCTTAAATCCTTGAAAATGGACATTTACATTTCAGGTTCCCGTTAATTTAAAAAAAAAATGGGGAACCCCCCAAAAACTTGGATAGAATTGTACTCACTTTTAAAGGCAATGGATTTGATCTAAAAAATTTTTATTAAATCAAATTTACAAACATTTGAAAAATACATATTTGTAGGATTTCACTATTAATCCTTTCTGACCATTCTCTACTATGAAATTACCCTATCACCTTTTGCCCATCTCAGATTAGCACATAGTAACCCAACAAAAACTCCAGTAGATTTTGCAGTAACAGAAGTTTCAGTCAGTTGCCTATTAAATAAAAAAATATGAAAAATGTGCTGCTTTGACATAAAGTTCTTAAAATTACCACAGTTAACACTGTATCATTTACAACTCTTATTAATGTTGTTAGGTAGTTATTAAAATTTCTGCAGCACCAAAAATATGCTGTTTCCCAGTCAATTAGCAATTGTTAATTCATCGTTCCATGATGTATCACTATACACATTCAGATAAGTTGGCAGAATTATGGAAAATTATATAATAAAAGAATACATATGAACACCTATGCACATATATCTCTCTAGTTCTATAAAATGTTTTTTAAATATGTTTTTGTATGCCATTTTTTCTACCCTTTATAATTACAAGAATTTAAAAAAAGAAAACCTCAAAGGTTTGGTTTTTATTTGAATAGATGTTTAACACTATGGTTTTTATTTAATCAAACTAAACTTCTAATTATAATTATAATTATGCAGATTAATGATAAAAGAGGACAACACTGACAAAATGGGTTATACAAGCTGCAGCTTGAGGTTACTTGAATTCATGTAAGTTCTTAAAAACTACCAATTCATTTGAAAAAAATGCATTTCTAGAATTGTATTTGCAGCTTGTTGAAAGTAGTGTTAAAGAATTGTTAAATTGCATTCTTCATATTTGCTCTCTTTCACTGTAACTGTGGTTTTACAGATGTGGGGAATGGAACTGCTGTGACCATACTTACATCTTAAGTTCATGAAAGACATTTTGGTCTTGAATGAAAAAAAAATACACACCACTGTGTAGACTACTATTATCTAGGCTTTTTGTTTGTTTTAATCTGCCAATGAAGGGATGATTTTTAAATTGTTACTACTAATGCCATACTACCCTGCAGACCATTATTAATAGTGTTTGGTCAAAGGTGTATGTTGCAAGAGATCATATTACAGATAGATCTGACTAATCTGACTCATTTTAGAAATTATATTTCAATTTCAGCTCTTTTTAGAACACATCATATATTTTTTATCTACTTAGTAAAATCTTCTGGATGATAAGATATATGGATATCTTTAACACAAGATTACCAAAGGCGAGGTCCTTTTAAAAAATCTCCTGATTTCCATGACATGTAAAAACATAAAAACATTAATCGGTCAGAGGAAAGGGTCCGTTTTGTGCCCGTTTATCCTGGACTGCCAATCACCAAAATCCTTTTCAGGGAAACAATGATCCTGCAAATGTGTTTCTTTTAAAAAATCAGCTGACATCCTGGATAATTGTCTATGAATAGTTTTCCTTCTTTGTGCAATAATGCACTAAAACTGCTTAAATGGTCACCTCCTTCTTCTGCTGGGCCCTCTATTGAAAGGATCAAGACTTTGGCCTTTATTGTTAAGGAGTGGCTGACTCTGTTGCTCCCGGTAAAGCTTTAAAACCTCAGCTGAGACATACATTGAAATTTCAAAGTTGCTCCCAAAATGTCCTCACAGGTTGCAGAGAATTGCAATAGAAATGAGATTGGAGAATCAATGGGAATGTCTGGATGTGGAAACAGCAGAAGAAGGATGTAAAAAAACCAGTGTTTATGGCACCTAGATGAGCAGGTCAAGAAGATCCCTGCACTCATACATGCAGTGTACTCAGGACAAGAAAATTAAGCACAGTCCACATCCTGAACAGGATGGGCACCTTAAGACACAAAAGTACAGAGACAAAGGGTAGTGAATCAATCCCAATGACACATAGAAGTTGGACAGGACTGAGAGAAAAAAAAATCCTAATTGAGGTCAGCTCCTAATGGATATAAAAAGGACACCCAAATCTATCATGGCTTCCGATCTAGGAAGTAGCCAAGAGACATGATAATGGCTCAATAGACAGTGCTCCTTGTCCTCCATGTCATCACAAGGAATCCTGGCCAGCCCACCTGGGTACATGCCCCTTAATCCATGAATGCTGGACAGACTGATTGGACAAACACATACTCTGCTTGTTATGAGGATATTTGTATGAGAGTGAATGAAGGAATTTTTGTTTTAAAATAAAACCATGTTCCCCTCCTACAAGGCCTCAAGATGAATTTGTTACATTGTTGTTACCAGAATTCAACATTATTTCCTATAAGGTCTCAAGATGTCAAGAGCTAAGAAGTTGTAATCACCTGGTACTAATGGCAATGTAGTGATGTTTAATTAAACTGCTACTTTCCTGCTGAGTGCAAGGCCATACCACAAGATCCCATAAATATGTTTGTGGTGGGTTGACCTTTGCTGGACACTAGGTGCCCACCAAGCTGCTCTATCACTCCTCCTCCTCAGCTGGACAGGGGAGAAAAATGCAAGAGGCTCATGGGTCAAGATAAGGACAGTGAGATCACTCACAAATTACCGTCATAGGCAAAACAGACTCGAGTCAGGGAAATTGATTTAATTTATTACCCATCAAATCAGAGTAGGGTAATGAGAAATAAAAACTAAATGTTAAAATACCTTCCCCCCACCCCTCCCTTCTTCCCGGGCTCAACTTCACTCCCAATTTCTCTACCTCCTCACCCCTCAGATGCACAGCGGGACAGGGAATGGGGGTTGCACTCAGTTCACCACTCGTCGTCTCTGCCGCTCCTTCCTCCTCAAGGGGAGGACTCCTCACACGCTTCCGTGCTCCAGCGTGGGGTCCCTCCCATGGGAGACAGTCCTCCATGAAATTCTCCAACGTCAGTCCTTCCCACGGGCTGCAGTTCTTCACAAACTGCTCCACCACAGGTCCGTTCCGTGTTCAGGAACAGACTGCTCTAGCATGTGTCACAGGGTCACAAGTCCTGCTAGCAAACCTGCTCCAGTGTGGGCTCCTCTCCACAGGGTCACAGCTTCCTTCAGGTGCATCCACCTGCTCCAGTATGGGGTCCTCCACAGGCTCCACTGTGGATCTCCTGCAGGTGGATATCTGCTCCACTGTGGATCTCCATGGGCTGCCAGGGGACAGCCTGCCTCACCATGGTCTTCACCATGGTGTGCAGGGGAATCTCTACTACAGTGCCTGGAGCACCTCCTCCCCCTCCTTCTTCACTGACCTTTGGTGTCTGCAGAGTTGTTTCTCTCACATATTCTCACTCCTCTCTTCCAGCTGCTGTTGTGCAGCAGGTTTTTTCCTGTTCTTAAATATGTTATCACAGAGGTGCTACCACCATCGCTGATTGGCTTGGTCTTGGCCAGGGGTGGGTCCATCTTGGAGTCGGCTGGCATTGGTTCTATTGGACATAGGGGAAGCTTCCAGCAGCTTCTCACAGAAGCCACTCCTGTAGCCCCCCTGCTCCCAAAACCTTGCCAACCCACTACATTATCTAAAGAGAGCCTGCAATTTTTCTGTATGGAAACAATAATTTCAATATGTAAAACTAAAACCAGTAGTTCTTCTTACTGAGTGTCCAAAAGAATTCATGTAAATTAGTTGTACAACAGAATAATCTGACATCATGCACTAGATGTTTCAGCAACTGACCCTATTTGCATGTTATTTTTGAGATGTTGCTTTTCACTGTTCAAAAGCTCCAGTATTTGGTTTTATTTCCTTGTAAGTCTATATAAAATGCTCAGTAGTTAAGAACAACAAGGGCACAAATCTATTACTGTTTTCTTTCAGGGAACAAATGCTTCACTACTATTTTAATGTTGTTTTGATTTAGAACTTGTTTTTGCATGTTATTTATTTGTTTATTTATTTAAAGCAAGAAAAGCAATAAGCACCTGCATTTAAATGCCTTTTTGACCAGGAAAAATCTAATTTATTGTTTTTGGAAAACATCCTGAGGTGAAAACTAAAATGGTAATGTGTAAAAAGGCACTATTCTTATATTTTACATGAACACAAATACAGAGTGGAGAATTTTTTACATTTGGACTGTAACTCCACCTTATATCTTCAGACAGCTATGGATAGCCTGTATATACATGTAAAGAAGCAGTAGGATCAATTTTGTTTCAGATGAAGGGGTCTTACACACCGATCTGTCTAATAGAATTGATGTACTTCTGAGGAGCACCATAAAGCAGCACTTCAACAAATAAAGGTCTAGCTGCAAAGCTGTAATATGAACAAAAAGATAAATACATGCAAATTAATACTTTTCAAGTGCAAAAAAGGGGCAAAAAATTATACTCTAGCAATAAGTCTTATCAACCTGTTGTGAGAGAAAAGAGAAAAAGCTTCTACAAACATGCCAGTAACCACAAAAATGGTGCAAAGTTCATTTATATTCACTTAGATTAAGGAAATAGAGTCCATAAATACTGAGATCTATGAATATAGTTGGATCTTGCATATTCTCAAGCTTTCTTGAAATTAAAAAATAAAGTAAATAATAAAGGTCAAAGGTGGAGATATTACAGTCAGCTAAACTCACTTTGCACCATGAAAACCAGAATTTCCTCAAGTGGCACAAAGCCAACAGAAATAATAAAGACACTACCCATATCAGCCACCTGATGCTTTACTTTATGTAAAGGGATAGGGACAGGAGAGATTTTGGTTATTTCTAATACTTCATTGATTTCAGGTCACAGAGTATGGTTGTACCAGAGGTACAAGATGTTGTTGACCTCATCCCGCAACTACAACTTGATCTGGAGTCAAGCAGCTGGTGCCTATGGACCTCTTTAATGCTTTTCTGCTGGAAGTAAGTAATTTTTCCTTCAAATAATAGAATGTATAGAGATACAGGCTACTTCACAGCAACATTTTTCTCTCAGACGTACATATGCACACACATAAGTACCACTGTCATCTGAACAAAGCACATTTTCCCTCCTTTCTACTAAAATTACATCCATTCATAATCACAGAGCTAGTGAAGTTCGAAATATAGAAGAACTATTGCATTATTTAAACTATCTTTTTGCCAGTGCTGGGTTGTACCTTATAAATTATTTCCTTTTTTGTTTCAATGTTTCAATTTTTTTTTTTTTGTTTTAAAGTTTCAAGTCTAATTGATGTCACCATGAGAAAACTATTTCTCTTCTTTCAGTCTAAATTTTCATTTTCTTAATTTCAAAATTTCATACCCATTTATAATTTCTGTTGTTATTCTTTTGAGCCACTTTTTTCTATGAACTGACAACCTGCAGACAGACAAGCTGTCTTTCTTCAAATCTGCCTTTAAAAAAATGCTGGACCAAATTAATCAATTTTGCAACAAACATTCAGTTTGTTACAACATTCAGTAAATCTGTTAAACAGCAAAGGACTTTAGACCATACAAAGGACTAATTCTTCATAGTCAAGGCCTGACTGTTACAAGACTTAATTTTCACTTTTCTTTGGTAACAAATTGTAAATTATTGTACCTCTCTATAGAGGCCTTGTGGTCCGTACCAACTGGACGATTTATTAATGCATTATGAATGATATATGCCATGATTTTGCCATGAATCCAGAGCCCTCTTTTTCAAAAAATTGGAAAAAAGGATGATTTGCTTTGATTTGCTTTGATTTGATTTGATTTGATTTGATCAAACCATAGCTTATATATGAACTGTTGATCCACCACATTCTGTCATGCTCTGGAGAGCAAGGGAGTCTCTTTAACTCCATATCATCTGCATTTGTAATGGCAAATCCTTAAAAGGAATACACTTTGACAAAAGGTAAGGGAATTTGACATAAAATCTTGTCCTTGTGATATCGTCTGAAACAGGCAGATCTGGAACCAATTTATTGAGTGTAAATTACTGCCAACTCTGCTTGGAATAACAAAATGCTCCAGAGATTTCTGAGATATGTAGCCATAGGGAGCTGTCTGGCTACATGAGGATTTTTATATGTTTTTTAACACATCTTTCAACTTAATCAGATACACAAAAACACAACCTAGCACTGAGGGAAATTATGTGGATTTGTCACACTGCCTGAAGGACTTTGGGATCTGTGAACCAACGAATGGATTACACTGAACCATGAATGTAATTTGTTCATCTGTAATAGATAAAATATGGATATTTGCCATATTAATGTTTAAGAATCTCAGAATAATAAATAATTCTAATGGAATTTAGTTTAAGTTATTTATTAAAAAATAACAATACTCTCTTTATTTTCCAAAACAGAGTAAGATAGTATAAACTGTGCATATATGATAAGGACTGTAACAAGCAGAGCAGGTAAACTGTACTGCTGAATTATTACACATCTCCTAATTGTAACAATTCAAAACCTAGAATGAAACATAAAGGCTTTATGTGTTAAAATGCCTGGTAAAAAATGCACTGACAGTCCTCTTTTGTCCCTGTAGTCCACACTTGGCATTGTTTATCACTGATATAATACTAATCATAGTCATATGCTGGTCTATGGTATCAGGGATTAAAAAAATAACCTATAAAGTCTGTTCTGTGTCACACAGAATAAGACATCTAGTTGAATTTTAAAAAGCATATAGCAATCTTGCAAACCAATAGAGAATGATTTAATTCAGCAGTACATATATTTTTAAAAAATCACTGAGTAAAATTTTCTTCAAATAGACTTTAATTTTGAGGATTTGTATGCACATATTTTAACGAAAAGAAAAGAAAAGAGAAGTAGCGGCCCCCAAGCTATGATCACATTCTTGAGGGGCAAAGGATCAACTTTTTTCTCTTGTCTGTCTTTTTCTCTTGTCCCTAATGTTTTGAGACTTGGTGTAACAGGATTCCTTCTGCATGGAGATATAGGGAAGATTCTGCTTTATGATAATATTTTGAAAATTTGGTTGGGGAATTCATAAAACTGCATGTTACCAGCGTGGTGTCTGGTTTGTTTTTTCATGGGATTTTTTCCCTATGCTGGTTGGTGATTTCTTTAGATAATTTTCTTCAAAAGTTATTAAGAGTTATCCACTGAATATTTTGGATGTTTTTCTTTTTAATATATTTATTTACACTATTGGTATTTGTAACTTAAGTGACCCACTACAAGCACTTTGACTAATATTTTCCAAATTAAAAATACCATTACATTTTTAGATCTATAAACTCTGTTTCTACTTTATCGTTATTTTCAAACTCTGCTTGCAGAAGAAATAAGTCAAGAATACTAGTACGAATTTAACCACATTCTGGATAACTGCATATTCATAATGTGAGGCTGTTTATATTCAGCTAGTAGAGTTACATCTTTCTTTAGCTTTTTAAAGTTTACTGTACTGATTTTTCCTTACTAGCTAAAAAATAGACCTCATTTCACTTCTACTGTTGTAAATCAAGATGATAATCACTGAAACTGGCAGACCTAGAATAGTGTAAATAAGAATAATTGACATCAGAATCAGACCCATCAGTAAAGCTGACAAGGAACTTTCAGAGTATTTTTCCATCGTATACAATATCAGTCAATTCAAAGTAAAACAATGCATAGAAACATCACTTTTCATCATAAGGTATATGAAAAGTTGAAAAATCCATCCAAATATTCTAATATTTTTTGAATTTTAATTTTCAGAAATTTTAATTTCCCTTTGTTTCAATACTATTTGCAAAATATTGAAATTGGAATGAAGAAATGTGATTTTTTTTTCAAAATCAAAAGTTTCAGCTGACAAAAGACAAAACTGAAAAAAAAAGATCCACAGGTAAATTCAAAATAATTTCATTTTGCCTTCTAAGAATTTGACTGTTCTAGAAAAGCAGACATTTGCATTTTACTAAACTCCAAACTAAAATTAAAAAATATGGTTTCCACATTGATATACCAATAAACTTCTTATACTTTTTTGTCTTCTGGAATAATGAAATTTATTTGTTTTGCCCAATAGTGTTTATCAATAGTTCAGTTGTAACTGGTAGCTAATATTCCTGAGATACACTGAAAGCTGCTGCCCTTGGCATTGCTTGTTTTCCATTGAACAGAGAAGAAAAAAACTCTCTTCAGTGAATTATGGCACAACTTTGCATTACTACATTGGTTCAAGTAGTACAGAAATCCTTTTCAGCCACTCGTGAGGACTTCTGTATCACAATATACTTTTGTGTCACAGTCACTACATTTATTTTTGACCAAGGCCATCAAAGTGTATGTAACTTGAAGCTGAATCCCCCAACATATTTTCTTAAAGACACAAAACACCACACCCTCACACAAAATCACTGGTGATTATTAAAAGAAACAGTTTTAAAACAAAATATAAAATGTAACACTAAGAAATCAAATACTATTTTCCTGATCTAGAAAAGATTACACAACGTATTTCAACAGTGTCTGCACATGCTCAGGTATATGCATATATTCATAGTTCTAAACTGAAAAATTAAGTATTGCTGTTTACAAAAAAGATTCTTTGCTGTACAAAAGCATGACAGTCTAGGAGAGTATTTGCCATTCTCCAGGCTGCCACCTCTTAAGAAGATGCTCTGCAACAAGGGCGGTAAGATTTTCAGGTGTTTGGATTTACTCCAGGTTCTATAATGTGAAAGTCTTGAATGCTGAAGCTGTATTGACATTTCTAACATGCTGGGCCTGCTGCAGATCTGAGCATCAAGATCAGGCTATAGCTGTGACTGGGCTCACTTTTTTTTTTTTTTAAGGGAGCCTGTAAGCTCTCCCACTTGTGAGCAACCACAGATGTAGGACTACATGGTATATAACTGGCAGGTAATGTGAAGAATTTCGAGGAGGTCATGGTAGTTCAACTTTTTAGGATCTTAAAACGTTATTATGAGTTTATACAGTTAAGATAGTACTTAGGACCACCAGATATGTTTTAAATTGTATTGTTTATCTAGATATTGGTACCAAAAATTTTATACAAACTTCTTCCTGTCTAAGGCAGAGTATCTATCAGCATCTTTCATGCTGTGTAGTTCTGGGTGATATTCTAGTTTGAAACAAGATAAACTGGCCAAAGATAATTGGAAAAGATGTAGGAAATAAACACCTCCCATATGAATACCAAGGATTGTATAATTTCCATTTAAAAAACAAAGTATAATAAGTTCCAGGAAAATACTTCATCAAATAAAAATGGTAGCCCTCATGTCAGAGGAATAAAAGAATAAATAAATGTATAAGGCATCTAAAATATCAAAATCATAAAAAAGAAATGAACCTCACAAAGCCTAGGATTTCAGCAAAAATAATTGACCGTTGGTTTTCTTCTCTATGATCTGGGAACACTGAACATTTAGAACCCAAACAACCACAAAAAAGTATATAAGATT
Source organism: Balaeniceps rex (assembly GCA_013401315.1). Lineage (NCBI taxonomy): Eukaryota > Metazoa > Chordata > Aves > Pelecaniformes > Balaenicipitidae > Balaeniceps > Balaeniceps rex. The sequence continues at coordinate 38,762 of VYZW01044476.1, read as the reverse complement.
AGCCCTCAGATTCTGTAAATAAGCAAACCTTGCTAAATATTGGTCTGAATCATTAGAGTTGAAATGTTGTTGAAAAACCAAAGCTCTTTCAAACATGTCAGTGGATATAACATCACCTCCCTTGGGCAGCCAGCAGGTCTTAGTGGGTCTAAAGTATGTCATCCAGTAAATGAGACACTGGCAAAATTTTGTAAAGCATACACCTGCTTATTTTATCCACCTGCTTATTTTATCAAAGTTAACAGTCCATGTATCAGGTTACATAAAGAACAGTCTACAAAAAG
>VYZW01044476.1:22060-35156 GCA_013401315.1 Balaeniceps rex | reverse complement strand
GCTATGCAGTCTTAGTTAACATATTGCTCATCTTAATTGTGTAAACAATGTCAGCTAAGTGGTAAGTAGGAAGCCTCACTCCTCCTGCTCTTAAACCTTTGTGTAATCATAATTACAACGCAACCGTCAGGACACTCTAAGAATAGTGCTCACCTCCTCAAAAGCGGTTAGGTAACCATGGCCCTGTCTCCACCCTATTACAGTTAAAATAAGAGCAAGGAAAAAAATTTTTTTTCTTCTACCTGTGAGCTGTAAATATTTTTTACCCATGTATTTTACCTGTATATTTAATTTAGAGCTGTGTATTTTTACCTGTGNGGACAAAGAAGAGAGGCCAGGGAAGGGACACATCCTGTGACAGGGCTGGTATCTAAGAGAGATAGGGTGAAAGAATGAATATGGGTGACTAAGTGACACCAGACACCCAATTTTGCTTGGAGTCAGCCAGGGTGATTCCCACCCTCTTTGTTCACATAATCTCTAGCACTGTTTCTCATCTCAGTGCCGTTGTCATGTTTTCTGAACACATCAGATGTTTACTCGTTTATTAAAAGTTGCCTTGGAACTATTAACAGCCTTTTATTGGGGTTTTACATATATAGCATCGTACCTATACTTACTCATGCAGGACATTCCCAAATGCTGAACCACTGAACAATGCTTGCACTGCAACAGTGGGTTAGGCTGGCATGCAGGAAGAAAAAAATTTTATAGTTTACCTAACATTGCCCCAGCAGGCCCCTGTCTCATTGCACACACCTTCAGTGTCTCTACCAGAACATGCTGCTCTCAGAATGGATGAAGGCCTCCATCTTGGCTCCTGGAGCATTCTCCCTTTATCTTCATGTCAGCCTGTCTCCCTAGGCAGTTTGTAACAACTGGCCTTCGCTTGCCTAGAAATCAAAACAAATAAAGATATTTACTAACTGTTTTATCTCTTTGAAGTCTATCTCTGTCAAACCAAAGTTCGCACCTTGTCAAAACCAGAATCGCTGACACTAAGAAATTGCAATATTGTCCTTCACTTGTGTCTTGGGAATGCTGACAGGGATGGATTGTGCACTTTGCTTAGTTATTTATTTATTTTTGCTTATTTTGCACATAGCTTCCTGTTAAGTTAATCAGTATAATACTACAGGGACTGTTCATAACTCACAATAGATAAAAAGCAAAGGGATTTCAGTGACCAAGGCAACTTGATCAAATAATGCAAAAATAATATGAAACGCTACAAACAAATGCAATGTCCAATAAATTTTCATCAGTATTTTAGATTAATACATTAATACATAGCAATTTTATATCTGTCTTAAGTTTCAGTGTGCTTCTAAGTCACTCATAAAAAGTGAGCTTATAAAAATCCCAGCCAACCTCCTCAAAAATCCAATTTTGCAAATCTTTCATTATTATAGATACTTTATTAATAAAGTAACCTGATAGACAAAATGCTGAGTGACTTCTATCAGTTCTTATCCCCTCAAGTACTACTAATCCCTTCAAATACTGCTATAGTGTGTCCTACAAAAATCCCTTCTGCATCTCACCAGGGGTCATAACAGAGATTCAAAATTATGGCAAACTTACTTACAAAATTAATCATAATCAGCAGTTTGAACTGACTTGTTAATTTAGGGTTTTATGGTAATTTAATTGCATATGAATGTTGTCATGTAATATTTTCATGGGCTTTTTTAATAACCATGTACCAGATGGTGTTCCCTTAAAACTACCCATTTTAAACCACTTACATCTAATCTTTTCAAAGGTAAATTTAGTTATACCAACTTTTACCTTGAAAAATGGCTTGCAAAATATATTAAAGAGGTAAAAAAGACAAATTAGCAAAAAAACATGAATGAGAGCTCTGTAAAAAGGCTGACTATTTATGTGCTTAAACTAGGACTTATTCTTTATACGGAAGCAAGCAAAGGCTTTGATGTCTTCTTTGTTTTAACTGCAAGCTATAACTTTCCCATATTCATGGATTTTCATAGTGCATGTTATTTTTCATCTCACTCTGTTTTCATCTGTTTCAGACCAAATTGCATTCACCTAGTACAGAAGACAAGGACTAGTTGTCCCATTACCTTGTAACAGTTCTTTATGAAGGACAGCCAATAACAAACAAAAAAAATTACAATCAAATGTCGAGTATGGGCTTAGAAAGAGAACAGAAAACAATTCTGATAATGTTAATGTTATCCACAATAAGTTTGCATCCCAAAGGCACTTAAATGTCTGTTTCACTTAATGCAGCAAATGAGTAATTCCACTGAGTTCTGAGAAATTACTCCTATGAATAAACTTGTGCATAATGTATAAAGAGGTCAAGGCATTTGTTTCCTTTCTATTACAGAAGATTTTAATTTTCTTAAATGTCTTCTGTGAACACATCCCAGCTTTTTTGCATCCAGTGTCATGGTCCTGCAGCAAGAGCACCACAGGTTGTAGTTAGAGGATAGATGAAGGAAAAGATTCTGTTCTCATTTTTATTATTGTTCCCTCCTTAGTTACCTTGGCAAAGTAATTTAACCTTTTTGTGTCTATAGAATAAAGATAGTTACTGTGACATCTTTTGAAACACTTAAAATCTGTAGCTGAAAAAGATATGATTATTCAATGTGGTATCATAAATACATTACATGAGTGAAGACTGAAATGGAAAAAAGAGGAAAACTGTTTAAAAATAAGCAGTTACAATAAAAAATTATGGGGGGGGGAAGTAAAATAATGCAAGTTTTCTTCATTCACACTGTCTGGAGGTTTCCTCACTCATGAAATCAAACTGTAGGGAATTGCTTTCACTTGCAATCCCTCATTCCTATGAAAGAGATGATGGTAATGCAAAAATACAACAGAGCACGAAGTGACACTTTTGTTGGCAGTGGTAGACATATGCGAAATACTGAAAAAATAAGGAAAAAGAGCTTTTAATTCAAACTGAATGACAGTTCTCTCAGAGAAAGAGTGTGCATACATTCACTACTCAAGTAATGTAGCCCGTTGTGTATCATCCCTATCCCTGTATAATCCCTGATTAGAGTTTTTTATACAGAATAGTACATCACCAGGGTTGTCTGTGACTATGTCTATCGTATGCTTTAAGACACTTCCAAAAATCAGTCCCATAAGGTGTGTTCATTCTCTTCAGGCCTTCATGCTTACACCAGCATATCCCAGGCACAACCACAGAGCATACCAAACAAGGAGTCTTCAGACATCATACCTCTCCCACAAGCTCTCAGACTGCGCCTGTGAAACTCTGTTCTGGGATTTATCTGACTGACTTACCCTGTATCACTCCATGGGAGGCACTATTCAATTTTGTACTGGCATCTTTGAAGCAATTTTGCAACGGAGGAAGAAACCTGGGCTGGTGACTTTTGCCTGACCCTTTCCACTGCCCTCTAAAGGCTTGTTGGTGGTGATGTCTGAAACTGAAGATATGCTCATACCAACAGACTGCAGATTCATCTCACCTGAACTTGAACAGAGCAGCTCAGCCTCCACTGTCCAGTCTTTCATGACTGAAGTCCTTTTCGAGGTCATGTGAATGAAGTGTGTGTGTGTGCAAGTGTTTCTAGATATGAAGGAAGCAAAAGATGGGAATCAAGGCATTCCTTCATGGTACCAGTTTAGGAGACATTTATTTCTCAGGGGATATGAAATATAGTACAGGGTAAAACACCCTTGCTGTTTTCACTCATGGAGATCATGGACAAAGAATATGCCTGAACCAATAGATAAAGAGCTACTTGAGCCAGTGTCTAGCATCTCGGGCCCTGTGGTTCTTCACAGCAGCTATCAGGCATCACGCTAGGACTCTGTTGACTCACCCAGCTTCAGCTCTGAAGCGAGTACTGACTGCTGAGTCAGCAGGGAAGATGAAGACTAGAAGAAAGCCAACATCATCAAGCGACAGGTTTCTAGCAGTCCCTTGAATTAATTTGTAGCAACAGCATATGGCCCTAAGCTTAGAGAGAATCGGCCAAAGAATGTCATAACCCCATCTGTTCCTCCAGGTAACGCTGCAAATCAAGACAAGATTTGTCCACTCAGGTTCTTACATGACTAATCCTTGAGAAAACTGCACAGGGCAGCCTACTTTCTTTAAGGAAAGACAAACAAACAAACAAACAAAAAAAGCCCTTCCCTTGTGCTTAAAGTTCTTTTCCTGCATTCCTGGTTCTGATCTCACAGTGTGTCCTGTAGCTTAGCTCCTTGCCCATTGCAGGACAGGGCCTCTGAGGAGTTCATTTTAACACTGGTCCAAAACAAATCTGAAAAACTGTGTATCTCAGATGTGTACCTGAGGCAGAATGCAATCCACAGCCATCTCAGTTATCTACTGACTTGGTGAATATAGGTAGTTGCAGACTAACAGTGATACTCTTCAGTCCAAAGACAATTCTTGTCAATTCCTATTCCTTAAAGTCATCTTACCTGGAAGACACATAGAGCTGCATCAAAGCTAAGAATCTTTCATTTTTTTCCTCCCTGCTATAGAAACATAAACAATGGAAATATTCAGGCTGGAAAAGTCTGGAACAGGAACCTAGCCATTGTTCTGCAAGATGTCCTAGTTGATTTGTTAAGTGGGAAGGGAAAGAGAGGGGTCCTACAGCAAAAAGTGGCTGGTAGCCACAATCCTGCTGTTGCATGGTTTTCTACAAGGTCCTCTTTTCTGTGTAAATAGGCCCTACACTCATATTTTTGACACTACCTTGAAAATGTTAAAGAGAGGAACACTGTAATAAGACAGTGCAGCTGCAGCTGCAGGGAATACTTAAGGAGTCAAACATTGTTTGGTGTGATCAGGGTAGGGTGAAATGTCTGGATATTAAGTAGTTGCCAAGGCTGCTAATCCAGTGCTTTCCAGATACTTTAATTGTACATAGGTATACACAATTCTTTAAAAATATTTATGTCTTCATTGGTGCTTTATAAACTGTTACTGGAAAATACACCAGAGAACTTTACTTTTATTTCTGACTAAAGACACCTGTGCCATTTTGCCTTGTATGTCTTTCAGTACAGGAACTCCATGAATCCAATGGTCATCAATTTATTTGTCCACTGCTATGGCTTAGTCAAGCACCAACTGTCAAATCAACCAGCAAAGTACAATAACTGCTAATTTTGTGGCATGGGCAGAATGTGCAATGTTCTCTTCTCAACTGCAAAATGCCTTTGGGAAAAAAAAATCTGACACTCCTACTTGGGTGAAATATTTTTGAACTACTCCTTTTCCCTTCCCATTTCAGATAATCGTGTCCCCTTCTCTCTTCACTTATTCTTCTATCTGATTTACCTGGAAATGTATAGAAATAGTATATGCTCCACAGCCACCTCTTTATTCCAAACTCTCAGGATTTTACATTTATCTTTACCTTATTACCAACCAGCTGGAATACAAAGCAAGTGAGTAACTGTTTTAACTTATTAAACAATAAGTCAAGATAAAAAATGGGGAAAATGCTTTTCTCTAGTATGACAAAGCAAGTATATTAAAATGTAGTCTGGCAAAAATAAATACTTCATGAAAAATTGAAGTGTACTGGGGCATGCCATGACATTCTTTAAAAGCAACAAAATGCATGACTGCCTTATCCCTCATCTGCTTTATTAAATGGCTTAATAATAGAAGTATTAGCAATTTTATTGTCAATAAATGCATGTGATTCATAACTGAGCTTTAAAATTATTTTCATTTTGAGCCTATAAAAAAGGTTGAGATTTCTTATGTACTAAACTTCCCTCTATTCACCTTTCTTTTCACCAAGTAGAATTTTAGTTTTCTAATTTAACATCCTGTGTCCAAAAATACAACAGAAAGAAAAATCTATATGATAATTTTAAAAAATATATTTTCATAAGAGATATGGCTTCTATACTAAAACCACAGAGGTAGAACTTTAGTGCAAAAGTTCAACCTCATAATTAATGCCAGTTGGTACCTCAGAAGACATGTCACCCACATCCTTATTTCTAAGTGCCTAATAGCAGTTACTCTGTTAAAGCTAATTGCTCAAAAGAGTTTTGCATAATAAAGATCAGACTGAAGAAAAATGTGCAGATTCAGAATGATAAAGTATAAAGAGTTAATTAATCAACAAACCATTTATGAGAGACTGAAAGAGTTAATGTCTCAAACATTGTGGTGGGACAGGTTGGGGTCTGCATAGAGACAAGTTAATGTCTCCATAGCAACAAATTGGGGTCTGCATAGCACCACAGGTGAGAAGCTGATTGGTGCTGAGCAGGGAGGCGTGTTGGAGGACGCGCAGTTCTGCCTTAGAGTTCATTTGGGGAAGGGGCTCACAACCACCCAAAAGAGCCCTCACGACCACCCCCCCAACATTGGCACCTGCGCAGAAGATGAAGAACATTCTGGAACAAGTCTTCAAGGGGGCAAGACTAGAGGTGGGGTCTAGCCTATAAAAGACACAACTCCAAAGGTGCGCCCCCCACCACCGGAGGACTCCACGCTGCTGCTCCGGACCTGTCTCTCCCACCTGGGGCCGGTGCTGCTGGCGCAGCCGGAGGCCCTGCGCTCTGAAAGCGGCGTGCCTACCACAAGAAGACTGCCACGTGCACGCCCACCACCGGAGGATTGCCACATTTACCATCGACATCGTGGGATCCAAGGGTGGTGATACCTCTCCCTCCCCCCCACCCCCCCCTTTTTCTTCCTTNCCCCCCCTTTTTCTTCCTTTCCTTTCTGCAAGCTTATAAGTATTTGCGATTAGAACCCACGTTGCCTATTGTTGCGCTTTCCTGGTTCAGGTTGCCTACTGTTACGCTTTCCAAGTTCAGGTTGTTTTTTGCCATCAATAAAGTGTTTAATCGATCATTTGGTGTCATTTCACCTTAATTTAGCCCAAGGGAGTCACAGAACCGCCATGATCCTCCCTGACAGTCCAGTTTGGATCGTGAAACCATTTATACCAGTATCAATCGCTGCATCACAAACCAAACCTTTTAAACTACCAAAAAATTAATTTGTGGTGAAGTTTCTCCTTTCTATCAGTTACGTTTAAAGTGTGAAGATTATTACTAATTATAAAATGTGTAGTTAGTGGGCCAGACCTTTGCAGCCAGTGCAGTTTATTCTGCAAGTATCGGTCTGTTCTGCTCTCAACTGGACATTTCCAACTGTGGCCATGTATGTGAGTACAGATTTTTATTGTATCTCATGAATATTTTTAAATTTTATTCTAGCATGGTAAAAATCACTTCTACAGCACTTCTCAAATTTTAACAAGACATGTCCCTGACCCCAAAGGGTTTATAGCTTAAAAGAAACTTGTCAAGACATGTTGGAAGACAGCAACTCAGGAAAGGAGAGAAAGGCAGAAGAGCACTGCATTAATGAAGACAAGCAGAGAGAAGGGACTGAACTCAGCGTATCATCAAGGTTTTCTCTGGACCAGCAGGAAAAAAAAGACATTGACTCCTCCAAATCCTTCTACAGCAACAGTTGGGAGGGTAGATATCAGAAGGCTTCACATGAGCTGGTATGTGGTTTCCTGACTTGAGGTATGCCTCATACCTCCTGAATTCAGGAATGTTTGTAAAAGCTCACCTTAAATCATAACAACCCCTCTTCCCAAGCAGGTGATCAATTGTCAGTCATCCATACTTAGGATTTTTGATAATTTATGGGCAGGGCTGCAGTGACACACAGTATCCAGGCATGGGGGATCCCAGAGCATAGGCTGGAGTTGCCTATACTGTGCCAAGCCTGTGGCTGACACCAGCTACTTACAGGGTGGTTTTCAGCCAGGTACCATTGCCTTGCTGGGGGATGGGGCTGCAAGCACTGCAGCAACACAGAGATCCTACCCGAGTCTCAGCAACCCCCTGGGTTTCTGCCAGGCATGAAACCAGCATGCATCCCCCTGCCTGCATCTGTCTGCTCCCTGGGGACAGGAGGAGTCAGAGCACTCAGCCTGCCCTTGCACACTCAGACAGCAGCTTGCAGGAGGGCATGGGACAGTGACCCCCCCAGTGATGCCCTACCCTGACTTAGTGTGGGGCCACTGGAAACGCCAAGAGGTATGGAGTGCAAAGAGAAGATGGAAACAGGGTGAGGGAAACTATGCTGCTAAAAGGACAAGATATGGAGACAGAAGTGAACATTTTTCTGATTGCTTACTAGGACTTGGGAGTCTGACAGGACTGGATCCCATATCAGGTCAGAGACCCTCCTGGACATGTTCACAGGCACAGTTTAAGTATGTCTTGTTACAAATGGCAGGTCTCCAGCAGAGAAATTTTATAAAAGGTCTGATTTCCATTCAAATTAGAGACAGAAACAGACTTAGGGAAGGGGATACTCAAAGTAACTGGGGAGTAAACCAGAGAATTACTGCTACTAGCCCACTGTCCACTATAGGAGACAGCAGAAATAAGGTTCGTCTCACATAACTTCAGACATTTACATCTGAACAGGGAAAAGGGAAACAATCAGCACGTGAATCATCTAACTTACTTCAGAGATCTACAGCAAGATTAAATGAAAAATATTATAGAAGCACCTGTTTCTATTTGTTGACCATACCAGGAGACTAAGCAGCCTAGATATAGACATCTATATTTAAGACATCTTCCATCTGTCTACATTTTAACAATCTGTTCAAAATTGGATAGATTAATTCCAACCCATATCCCACTGATGGGCCAGTTTTCTGAGGAATGGTGGGGAGAAGGGGACTGAGAAACACCCCCATCTTGTAGAAAGAGTCAAGGAAGGAACCTTGGTCTTCACTGTCTGATGTTTTCAGGTAAGTTAAGAAAGTTGCTGTTTAAATAAACAATATCCTTCATTTCTTATCTGTATTTCCACATAGCTGAAACAATACTGTGGGGATAGAATTCAAAGAGCAATTAATAGAGTGTAAAATTAGAATATGGAAAATATTCTGATAGTATAGATGCTTATGAGAAGCCAGTAACACAGGAGCAAGAGAAGCAAACCAGATGAGAAGAAATACTGAGCAATGGAAATACATGGTTGAGAGAGAAAAATGAGTGCAAGAACTATATAAGAAAAAAGATTAGGCAAGGCTCTGTAAATGGGATGAAAGGATTGTATTAAATATACTAAGAAAGAAGAAGCCAGCGGAGGCATATAAAAGAAAGGAAGAGATGAGATTAGAACAGCTTTTTGTCAGTATATTTGAATATCATATTTTAGTAGTGTCATCATGAAGTATTTCTCAGTCTCTTTCTCTCACATGTTTAAAATGGGTATAAAATAGAAATATGATCACATCTAAGCATTTTACTGAAAACAGGCTACTGATTTTTTTTTCAACCCTGTGACACTTTTGAACATACAGCACAATGTAAGTGTTTAAAACTATTTACATTTGATGGCTTTCTTTTTGCATGGCGACCTACTTACTTTTAAAAGCCTTGTATGATACACAAAAAATAAAGCACAGACAAAACCCTAATACTAATAAACAAAAATACAGTTTATGAAGAATAACATTATAAATACCTTTTTTTTTATGGACTAATTAAATACATCTATGGGCCTCCTACTTTTGATATCATTGTATAGCCTCTGATCTCATGTTCTCATGAGATACAGATATTCGTAACCCAATTTTTTCCTGACATAGAAAGTAAGCATTCAGTTAATGATCTTCCTGGCCTACATGTATTTATACATCATGTACAGGTACTATATGCATTCATATATATATGAATGTTTACTTCAATAGGCACAAACACCCATGTATTCATGAGTGGCTAAAATATGAACTTGTAAGAGCTAAAAAATTTTCAGGCAGGTTCAAACATCTTATACTCTCCTTGTAGACACACCTATATTAGGAAATCATATGTGTGCATGCAGGCAGTTAAATCAATAAATAAGGTGCAGTTGCCAGTGAAAGAAGCCAAGTTTTGGTACAGGTACAACTGGAATGTGTGAGATTATGCTAAACTGATGGGAGATCAGATAATCATTCTAATATCTATACACTGGAAACTAAAAATTGCATGTGGAATCTAATATTAAATTATACCCTGATTAGCTATCATGTCACAGAGACCAAGACCATGTAAATTTTGAAGCTGAGTCACTTTCGGTGAAGGCAACACCCTCTAAAAGAAATGAAATGTGCAGTTAGGCCAGTCTGAAGGAACCTATACTGAGCCATCCATTCAGGATCCGTTGTAAGCACACAAAAATCTTTATCATTTATGGCTCTTAGGGCCAGATTCCATACCGATTAATTCAACATAGATCTGCTGACTTCAGTGACACTACTTCAATTTACTGTGATAACAGTCAGCAATGTTCATAGAGAACAGGAGTTTTTGCAATACCAATAAATCATTCACCAGTAATTTTTACTTATATCACTTGGATAAAAGGTCTAGGATTCACTGGTTAAAAACAGCGAAATAATAGATTCAAGCCTACATATCAGAAGGAAGGAAGGAAGGAAGGAAGGAGGGAAGAGAGAGAGAAAGAATGAAAGAACAGAAGAACAAAAGAGAAAGAAAGGAAAGAAGGAAGGAAAGGAAGGAAGGAGGGAGGGAAGGAAGAGAGGAAGAGAGAAGAGAGGGAGAGAAGGAGAAAGGAAGAAATAGAAGGAAAAAAAATTTTTCAGTGCAATCAGACATTATTGGAAGGAGAAGACCAGGAACATCGCCAGAATTTATGAAAGAGAAAACCCTGTGGCTCTCAGCAGTAGATACAATACATTTAGTGTAGCTGTTGTATACTGTGTTGGGATTAATTCCCTTTATTTATTGCCCATTTTTGATCCAGTGGTAGATAGCTATATAAACTAGTGCATCTCTGTCATTTCATTCCTCTCACCCACCCAAACATAGTTTTTCATCTTTAAAACAAAACAAAACTACAACAAAAAACCCCACCCTGCTAATACTCTTTTCTTGTGCCTGACAATTTGGGAACTCTCTTTCTTGCACTCTCTCATATTTTGGATAGCGTAGTCAGAATGTGTCTCTCAGAATGATGACAGCCACCCGCAGCTCTTTACAGTAATACCCCACATTTTCACAGAGTATTCTGCCCTTTGGTAATAAAAATGTGTTCCTCTCCTCTCACTCTTCAGTTTGAGCACACAGTACATATCAAGAGCATGATTCTATTCTCACATATGTTTTACACTGGTACAGGGCCATTGATATGAGCTGAGTTACTGCCAGGATACACCTCTCCGATCAGGTTTTACATTTCTTAAGAATATTAAAGAAACTCAGCTATTTCTCAAAAAATCCATGCCAAGAGTATTTCAGAAGACTAATACAGTGACCTGAAACACATATTTCAACACATCCAACAAGCTGCATTTCTTAAACTTTGAATGATACATTCACATCTGTTTCCAACAAGCAGTAGAGCTTCACAGCACCTCCTTGTAGAACTGTGAACTATGAACTACTTAAGGATGGTCATCTGAGTTCTATCCATTTCAGTAAGCAGCATTTTGACATTCATGCTTTCAGCTATTAGTGTGTGATGTTTTCTCTTTTTCAGATATTTTTATAATTTTTGTAATATGGTGTCAAAAGTGCATATGACATATACATAAACTTATGAACAAATTGTTTCAATGAAACAGTTTACACTGGATGTCCGCCATGCAGCCAAGGAAGTGATTTGGTCAAAACAGTATCTTTTTTTCTTCTTCCAAGTATCTTCTTCCAAAATCATAAAGTATGCCACTCTGACCTATATGCGTTTATTCCCAATTCTAACATTGTGAAGGAGAGGGTGAAGGGTGAAGATAACCCTTGCCATGTTCATTCAAATTCTAGATACTAGACAATTTTAGAAAAGGACGTAGCTCTTTCCTTTTTTAAAACATCGGGGGAAACGCAGCTGATGTTAAGTGTATGTTGTGTTCACATTCCTTTACTACATTTACAAAACCAATGGAGTTTAGATTGAGAAAAAAAGACCTTGGGAATTTGCTTCCTGGGTATCAACTTGATCTGAATCTTGACTATATCCTTAAATTTTTGAATGTGTGCACTCACTTAGGCAATTATAGGCACTCAGCTAGTGTTTTCAAACTGAAATACTGATGTCTTGACATTCTGGACATTGATGTCCAGTGCTTGACTCCAAATTCCACTGATTTCATGATTTGCACCTCTGAAAATCTACCGCTCAGTTTTTCAGTATTAAAACATCCAAAAAGAGTGAAGATGAAAAGAGTCATACTAGACCAATCTAAAGGTCTATCCAGCCCTGCATTCTGCTTCAGAAGTGACTGTAAGTAAATGCTGAAGGAGGAGTAAGAACAGGGCAAGATTCTTCCCTAATATGTTCCCAAGCTCCAATTATTTTCAGCTCAGGGAAACTCCTGAAGTGGATATGATTTTGCACACTTATTGACAACCCCCTCACCACAACCATCATTGGATTTCTCTTTCATGTGCTTGTTCAGTCTCCCCTTGAGTCTATGAAAATTTTTAATTATCTACAACACCCTTTGGCAAAGAGTTTCAAAGGTCAATTACCTGCTGCACGAAGAATCACCTCTTCTGTTTTGAGCATGACTCCTTCCAGCTTTATTTGATGCCTGCTGTTCCTTTTGCTAGAAAAGACAGTGAATAATCAATCCCTATCCAGTCTTTCCTTGCCACTCATGAGTCTGTAGTGCCATAGTCTCATAAGCTGTCTCTTTTTTCCTCCCAGGCTGAAGTTTCCTGGCTGACTCAGCTAATCCCTGAATGGCCTTTCCATGGAAATATTGTGTATTTGAGAAAATACTGTCCTTAAACACACAGCATATTAATTTATTTTTATAAAAATGTATGCATTTGGATCAAAGAAGTGTGCAGAGAAGGACTATGGTGAGACTTCAATTCCCATTCCTTAGCACAGAATTTGGAAATCTGAGCTAGGATGAAGGTTTTCCTTACAAAAAGGCTCTTGGGAAGAGTTACGTGTCTCAGAAAGCCAGCGTGCTTAGCGAGGGGCAACTTAAAGCCCCAGATAACTGGCAATATTGCTACAAACGATCTGCCTGAAACCTCCCAAAAATTCATTTCAAGCTACCACTTCCTGATGCTCAGGACACACAGTTCAGAATCCTCT
>VYZW01044476.1:0-13700 GCA_013401315.1 Balaeniceps rex | reverse complement strand
TGGCTGGCTGGCTCTCACACACACACACGCGCGCGCGCGCGCTCACGCACACACACACACGCAGCGGCAGAGACGCGCTCTCGCTCCCTGCGTACTCCCTGCGCGCCCGGCGTTCACACCGCTTCCCGACATCGGCAGCCAAGGACCACCCCCCGCCGCTGCCCGGCAGGACCCCCCCCCGCCGCTGCCCGGCCGTTAGTGCCTGAGGGGGGAGGAGGAGGGAGGAAAGAGGAATAAGTCTATTAGTAATAACAACAACAGCAAAACCCACCAACAAATCTGCACTAGCGCCTTAGTCCTCCTCTCAGACCGTCGCCTGCCTGGCATCGCCGCTCATCGGGCTGCTGTGCTGAGACTTTGTTTCAAGTAAAAAAAAAAACAACAAAAAAAACCTTCGCTTGCTCAGCCACTTCCATTTTTTTCCCCTGCAGTCTCGCTGGTTTCAGGTGTTTTGTTTTTTTTTTTTCTTTTCTTTCCCTTCATGTGGTTGGATTTCGTGGATCCGGAGCCAAAGCTGCTTTTTTTCCTCGGTGGGGTGTGTGTGTGGCGTGCGGGGGTTTTCTCGCTGCGTTTTTTATCTTCTGCTTTTTTTAATCTTGGTTTTGAACCTGAGCCGGGGAAAATGGGAAACGGTGCTTTCGACAGAAGGGGAATCTCTCCATCACTGTTGTTGGGACGTGTGCCTGTGGTGCTAGTGTTTTAGAGAAATAGCCTGACAGCTTTCGGAGTGGAAGGTAAGGGTGCCCGGGGCATTTCCATTTCCCATTTCCAGGGATTACGACTGGAGAGCTTTCAGTTTGGGATTCCGGGGAGGAGGCGGCGGAGGAGGGGGACAGGCTGTTGCTGTAGGATAGAGAGACAGCACATACAAAATGATCTCCGCATTTACTTCAGCGCTGCAGTTTAAAAGTTAGAGAAGTCCGTTTTGCGACAAGTCTGCTTCCCTGAGAGTAATTTCCAGCGAGACCGAGAAAACCTGAGGTTTGTGCACGATTGGGGTAATTTGGCGGGGGGGGGGTGTGTTAGGTTAATAGGAAGTTAAAATAGGAGAAGTCAGTGGGTATTCTGTTGGGGGAAAAAATAAGTGGAGTGATGGCGCCGTCTATGTTCGGCTGAACTACAGTGTCACCTAGAAAATCAGTTTGGGGAATATCCAAACTAAACGCCCGTTTGCTTTCAGCAGAAGAGGGTTCTCCCTCTTTCCAAATGGGCAACCTTAAGCCTCTGTGGCCGTTCTTTAACTCCCTCCCCCATGGAAAAGAAAGATCTTTTAAATCTGAGTGCCTAATCCTATCAGTGAGCAGATTCACTCTTGTATTTAGCAGTACTGCAAACTAAATGAAATGCTGCCTGCACACTCAATTCGTGTGTGTGTGTGTGCGTGCATGTGTGTGTAATGCACACAGGGAGAGAGAGAGATTAAGACAACATTGTGTTTCTGTAGCCTTGCATGAACAAACGCACAACTAAAATGAGGGCTATTTGATTACATTTCTTCATAGAAAACAGCCTAGCACTGCAGACGTCTTTATTTTTCTAGTGCAAATATTACATAGGATGGGAAAAGTCGGAGGCTTTTTTCCTTTTCAAACAGAAAAGCAAATAAATCCCTCTTTTGCTTTCCAGATTATAAAATTAATCCTTTTTCATGGGTGGAATTTCTAATTTAGACACTTATTGTCACATTGGCTTTCAACGCCTACACCATCCTGGATAACACTGCGCAGAACTGCATTGCCTGCAAAGTGCTTCAGCAAAGGGAAAATTGTTTCCAGAATTCCCTATTAAGTTTCTCTTTTTTAAAACCTTAAATGCTGTACTGACCCTATTTGGAGAAGGAGGACCGTGTTATTCATTGAGATAGACGCTTGGAAAGGAGGAAATCCGAGCGTGTGGATAGACCCGGCAGCAGCTCTGCTTTTTTTTTTAAACCTCCCCTATAAAGAGGGGTAGAGTTGGTGCAGCTTTGCACATTTCGAGATTCAGAGTTTGAATTATAATCTAGGGGATACGAAAATCTCTTTGAGGGAGCTTAATCCGGTGATTTACTGTGTGTTACGCAATGGGAGACAGAAGATGCCTTGCTGTTTGGTGAGGAGATGAAAAGCTAGGCAAAGACACACATCAAAACTCAATAACAGTGCCTGTGTGCCTATGTCTGCCTCTGCTTACAAAGCAACAGTGGAAGAGACTGCAATCTAGAGTTTTGAAATTAGCTTGGCATCACTTCTGTGTGCTTGCATTTGACAGCAGAAGGTGAAAAGCTACTCATTTGTGAGACATAAGCAACTTCTGAAAGGTTA
Source organism: Balaeniceps rex (assembly GCA_013401315.1). Taxonomy (NCBI): domain Eukaryota; kingdom Metazoa; phylum Chordata; class Aves; order Pelecaniformes; family Balaenicipitidae; genus Balaeniceps; species Balaeniceps rex. The sequence continues at coordinate 11,397 of VYZW01044476.1, read as the reverse complement.
ATGCTGAAAACGTTCAATTTGAATTTTTTGGATAACGTTACAGAGGTAAATATAACTAAGGTTTGCTTTATTAACCTAGGCCACTGTTAAGTGAACAGAGCATGTGGAGGCTGTAACGTTTGACAGGTGCAGTAGAACAGCTTTATTTGGAGATACGAGCAGAGAAAATGTAATATGTCTTTCACTATTCAAGCGGACATCTGCAAAACATAGCTAATCAGACAGTACAAGATATTTGTAATAAGTGGGCAAGTGCGGTCCGATAGGTGCAGAGATCCTGCTGTAGCACTGGCAGCTATATAGAGATACTGGCTGTAGATACTAATACAGTGATCCATTTTATATATCCTAAGAGGTTGTAGCAGATTGAAATGATTATCTTAAAAAGCTGATATTTAGTGGTAGTGTCAGACCAGCACTAGTTTCATCTGTCTTTGTTTCTTTCTCCAATAGTCTCAAAATTGTATTAATACATTAATCTCAGTATTTCCTGCCTGGGTTTTCTTTTTAGAGAGACCTCTGTGTACCAGGTGGCCACTGTGAAGGCATGTAGGCATATGGGAGATAATGTTCCATCTGTAACAAATAATAATTTGTGCATTTTTAAATTATGGCTGTAATTCTTCACAGTTACTTCTCAGACTTAATAGAAAAATAATATATAACAACAGATGCTACTGGCTTTCTTATTCTATTCTGGTGAAATTCTGCATGTGCATATTCTATATGCATATATATTACTATAGCAGACTACTTATTTACTTTTTGAAGAAATAAATAAATTGCCTTTTTCTTGGTCTATCGGGTAAGGCGTCTAGGTTTTTAGAGAAGTTGAGCAGTTCTAGTCCACGCCATGATGACTACATCCTAGACAGGAGAGGACATTCCTATTAATAATCTAATAGATGTTGTTTTTTAATTTGACTGTGGAAGACTTGGCTGTTGCGATGACCACCTGATGGCGCTGTGCACACAGCAGCAAACCCGTCCCTTGCATTATAAAATAAAAATTACCTGCCATTCTTTCTGAAAGGGGCTCTAACTGCAAGCTTGAAAACAGCTGGCTCGAATATTGGAAGGAGTTTGGTTTTCAATGCATGAAGAATTCTACTTGCATTTTTATTTCATTTCGTCTCCTGCAGGCCAAATGACATAGGATGAAGGCTGTTCGTAATTTGCTGATTTATATATTTTCCACCTATCTACTGGTTATGTTTGGATTTAATGCTGCCCAAGACTTCTGGTGTTCCACGTTGGTGAAGGGGGTCATTTATGGATCATATTCTGTAAGTGAAATGTTTCCTAAAAACTTCACAAACTGCACTTGGACGCTGGAAAATCCAGATCCAACCAAATATAGTATTTACCTGAAATTTTCCAAAAAGGACTTCAGCTGCTCCAACTTTTCCCTCTTGGCTTATCAGTTTGATCATTTTTCTCATGAAAAAATAAAGGATCTTTTAAAAAATAATCATTCTATAATGCAACTCTGCAATTCCAAGAATGCTTTTGTATTTCTGCAGTATGATAAGAATTTTATTCAGATACGCCGCGTCTATCCTATCGATTTCCCAGGATTACACAAAAAAGAAGAAGACCAAAAATCCTTTTTTGAGTTTTTGGTGTTGAACAAGGTGAGCCCAAGCCAGTTTGGGTGCCATGTGCTATGCACTTGGTTGGAGAACTGCTTGAAATCCGAGAATGGGAGAACCGAGTCCTGTGGGATCATGTATACAAAATGCACCTGCCCTCAGCATTTGGGAGAATGGGGAATAGATGACCAGTCCCTGGTGTTGCTCAATAACGTGGTGCTGCCCCTCAACGAGCAGACAGAGGGCTGCCTGACCCAGGAGCTGCAAACCACCCAGGTCTGCAACCTCACCAGAGAAGCCAAACGGCCACCAAAAGAAGGTAGGTGCTTCTTGGAGGGGGGGTTGAATCCCACACCGGTGTGTAGGTCCCGCTGCCGGCTCTCCTTGATATTCACATTCATTTGACTTGCTCCCCCCTCCAGCTCGCCTCTAGACGAGCTGAAAGTGCTGGAGAAGATGCACACTCTCTCAGGGCAGGGAGGGCTGCGTTTTCATTTCTAAACTGGCCTTACCTTCAGCATATAGTTCTGCTGAGCACTGTTGAAACTCCTCATAAGTAGGATCCATCTGTTTTCAGCACCCACTTACAGTAATGCCCACAGGTGGCAAGCCAGGAATCGCTCTCCCCCTCACCACCTCTTTAATGCAACCACCAGACTACAAAATCTTGGCCCTCTTGACACAATCCCTTGACTTTGCAAGGAAAATGTTTCCAAAGGCATGCGGGCAACCTGACTAAAAGACCAGATTTACCATGGTCAGGACACCTGATCTCAACTGGGCTAGACATCAACAACCTAAAAACAATCCAAAAGCAAATGCAGTTCTTCAGGGTGAACCCTCTGCCTGCGATGCTTAAAGATGTGAGGCACTGTACAGAGTCAGCACATACTGTTTTGACGTGCTGGGAGCCCCACAAAGGGGCCATGGGCTGCAGCTGCGCCCCTTTTCCAGGCAGCCTCGGCTCCAGGAGACGAAGGCTCTGAATCTTACAGCAATATTAGTGAGGGGAGTAGGGGTGGGTGATGTGTCAGACCCAGCAGCTGCTTCGTGTCCCTGCTGGAAAAGGCGGGGAGTGGAAGGGTGGGAAAACAAGGGTCCAGCAATTAGAGTGGCAGCCCTCTGCCTAGCCCCTCTACTTCATACCTCCTGTTTTGGCCTCCTGACATTCTGGGGAGGTCGGGGGGTGATTTGGGGAAGGACATTAGGGGTTGAGAGGCAGAGAAAGTGTAGGCTGAACCTAGATGGGGGCTCTGGCTGCAACCTATGGGCGAGGGGGTCCTTCAGAGCAGCCATGTGGGAATGAGGGAAGGGGGGGGGTGTACCCCTGCGGCAAGGGATAAATCATCGAGCCCAGGGTATTGCATTTTAATGCAGGAAATGTTCCCTCTCTCCTTGTTTTCTGCATAGCCACAAAGCTCCCAGTCTGTGGTGAGGCAGTGCCAAGCTCCCAGCCCCCCTAATAGAAGTTGCTTTGTGGAGGAATGTAACATTGACACGTTGTTAGGAGAGGATTTTCTTTAAGGGCAGCCAAGCCCCAGTGCTGTGGGAGAAGAAAAGCTGAACTTGCTCCAGCTGCCGCGGTGCCAGCGGCCGCGGGCAGGGCCGGGGGGGAGGGGAGGGATGAGGGGCAGTTTTGGTGTCCTGCAGGTCAGCGCTTCTCTCAGCACCCAACAAGCTCGGAGCCCAGGAAACAGAGCGATCTCAAATGACGGGAAAGCTCGTCTTCTGTGAAAAACTCCCAGAGAAGCCTGTGCAGCGGCAGGGATGGTATTTAACATCGTTTAGAGCTAATTAGTGCCCTGGGAGGATGAGACAGCCCCGGCCGCGGAGCCCGGGGGGCAGCAGGCAGAGCCGGGGCCGGGCGGGAGCCCCGGGCGCTGCGCGGGGGCGGCCGCCTCAGCCCGCGGCTCAGGGCTCTGCGCGGGTGCGTAGGCGCTCACACCGCCCGTAAGTGGACCGTAAAAGTTAGGTGGGAGGCGCTGCTTGCCCCCTCTCCACCTTCGTCGTATGTCATGGGCCAGGGCACGGGGAAGTCACGGAGCCCATTAGAAAATATAAACGCCGCAGACCCAGAGGCACGTAGAAGACGCAGCCGCGGTGTGGCGGCTGCCCCGCGTTAGCAGCCCCGCGCAAGTCTAGCGGGGCCCCGCGGAGGGGGCGCGCGGCGCTTCCCCCCGCGGCCCCAGCGCTGCTGGAGTCACTCCCACGGTGGGAGAAAGGCAGAGGCGCATCCCCCCCCTCCCCGGCCCGGATTTCCATCCTAAGGTACCGCCTCGTTGGTGGGGCGGGGGGAGAAAGAGTGCAAGCACAGACGGGTGCACCGGCCGCCGGGGGCCCTTCATACCGCTCGCAAAAATACGCCGAATTCCACGGGGATGCGTGTCTCCCAGTTAAATCACCTATTCCTGAAATGTGCGTAGTGGAAAGGGAAGAGGAAGCTTAGGGCAAACACTCTTTCTTCCCCCTTAAATTACGAAACACGTTTCCAACATATTTGGCTTCCAATTTCAGGCATATTTTAATTCTTGCCCCTACTTGCGGGCTTTCCTGGATATTAGCTTGAGAAACAGCATTGTTAGAGGGGGTGGAAAATTTATTTGGTAGGTGGAAGGTTTCCTTCACTTGTTTTTCACTGTACTTAGTGGTTTTTTTGGTGTTGCTGAGAATGTTAACAGTAATACAATTATTTCAATGTTTTATTTAATTACTTTAATGCACTTGGAAATTGTTCATCAGATTGTTACTAGAAGTTATAATCAGTTAGCAAATTAAGCCTCACGGTAATTCTCAGTAGTTGTACGCTCTTTGTCTTCCACTCAGTGTTTAAAGCATTTTTCCCCTTTCCTCAGAAGGCTAAAAATCTGCAAGAGAGGTGTGTTGAGTCTGTGTTTTCTGTAGATGTAGTCACATTTATCAAGAACATCAGTCAGTGTATTTGTATGTATAAAGCTGGTTTGTGTTCAGTTGAAAGCTTTATTGAGGGATCAAAATGTAGAATATTCCTGCCACAAACATAATGCAATTCATCACTTGTGTCAGCAAACATTTAGGCAAGAAATGCAAATTTTGTTTCCACAGGCAATCTGGTTCAAGTTAGATTGGCACAGGTAGTAAAAATAAGGTTGACCAATAATGAGAAGAATGGTTTCTTGTTGTTAGAGTTCATACTGGCAACTGAAAGTACAGTTTTATTAGTGTAAATTGAGTTTTAAGGGGAATGGAGTTTTCCTAACACTGTGTGAGTGCTCCGGACTTGGTAAGATTGTGTTTCATGAATTCATGTATTACTTTGAGGTTTGGTACTGACATTGCCTAGCAATGACTTTCGGAAAGGAATTGCAAAGACCTGACAGCTTTCTACAGTATTATGCATACCCTCCCATGCTTCAGATTTGCTCGCATCAAGCTTGACTGTATGAAGTGCAAAATCTTTTCCCAAAACTATTTCCAGTCACATTTTAGAACCATAATGTAAATAGAGAGCATTTAGATTTTTACAATTTTGAACATGATAAATGACCTGGAAAAATGGATGAAAGTCAGTATTTTTCCTTTTTTAAAAAGAGTTGCATTTTACAAAAGATGTGACAAGTATACAATGGATGATTGTGTTTCTAAAAGTGCTGAAGTGTTGAACAATAAAAGGAACTAGGTCAAAAAGGGAAGCTGTAATTATTTTTTTTTAATAAAATGGTTTGGAAATATGTGGTTTTATCAGCATTTCTTCAGTAGGTAGATCATCTTTGGTGTCACTGATTAAAGCAATATTGAAAATTGCCACATTTTCACTAAGACTCAGTTTCATTGTATCTTGATCCTTTTCCGTAGCCTTACATCTGAAGTGCTTAGCCTGGATCAAAGCAGTAGCAAATAGATCTCAGTGAACACTCTGGCAGCGTCCTGAATTTAAGGGCTCAGGGGAATTTGTCCTCTTGAACTTCAGTGCTGTGACTGAAGTATCTCATGAAGTTTCTATCAGTAAGACAGGGCTCAGTTCCAACTTTAGTGGACCTGTAAAGCTTTTGCATGTAGTCAATCCATACAATTGTATGAATGATGACAATAAGAATGCAAAAATGTCTTTTCTTATTGTGACCATTACAAAGCCGTAATATTATTGTGGTTTTATAATAGTTACTTAGACAGAAACCAAGAGAGAGTTTTCCCCTATGTTTTACTGTCATATCTGATAGGGGCCCTCATAAAACAATGGAAATAATTATTTCGTCCTCTTACTTTCATCCAACAGAAGAAAAGAAGAGAGGGGTTATTCACATTAATTAAATCTTGGCTTTGGAGTTCCAGGCTTAATCTTGTATATCTTGTTCAGCCAGTCTGAAATAATTTTAGTAGGTATTTTTTAATATGCTAGAAATGTAGCATTGGTCTACTTTGTCACAAATTCTAACCGTGCACTGTGTACCAGCATCTCAGTATTCAGCAACTGATTTATTTAGTCTTCCCTGATTTCAGATCCGAAAACAACAGGGATATCTTAACAGAGGATTTACTATAATAGATGTCTCTTTAAAACAATAATTTATGACACTTTGAATAATAGTAAGATGTAGGATGCAGATAGTTTTGTGAAGCTTTCATGGCATGTATGCATTTATTTATGTCATTCCATGAATGCCCACCTCCTATTGCACATATTTAAGATGAATTTATAATATTCATCACATACCCAGAGGTCACTAGCTGTCTGAGTAGGCTGGACATCCCTAGTCAGAAAGTCATAGGCAGTAATAATATGTCATAGTGTGGCTCCACCAGAGGATTTAAACTGCTAAATCAGTAAGGATTTGTCTAGGAAGATCAAAAATTACAAAATGGAGTCTAACAACCATACACTTCTACAGGGATATTTAATATTTAGTGTGCAACAACTATTTGAGACTAAAGCAAAATTTAGAAAATCAAAAATACATAAAACAGTTGTCCAGAATATTGAATGAGTACAGTAACGTACTTGGAAGACTCTTAATAGTTTTTATATCCTGCTGCTTGCAGTGGTTCTTTTATCCATGAGTTCAAGGGGACAAAACAAGATGAACACTAATGGAAGAACAAGCTTTTTAATTATGACTTATAAAATATTGTTTAAAAACTTAAAACTGATATACTAAAATAACCTGTTACCATGCAGGTTATGAGCAGTTATGAGCAGTTTGTTATCACACTGTTATGAGCAGTTTGATCTCAGTGAAAATCTAGAATGTAAAGAAAAATAATTTCAGTTTAAATAATTTTTTTACATGAATATTGTTCCTTCTAAAATGTTCATGGCCAAAATCATCCTAGAAACTTTCATAAAATCAGTTAGAGACGTCGTGTTTCTTCTTTATGCGTCTGGTTCCCAGTTGAAGGAAATGTTTCAAAATCTCCTGTGGATTACAGTGTGCTTAATATAATGCCCATTTTGACTTACTTTGCTAAAAGAAAACAATCACCCTAAACATTTATATTCTTAGTACATATTTGGGTCACTCTGGACCACTCATAATCAGATGCTTTATCAGAGTCATGCAAGTTTGATTTCAGATTCTTTTTTTTTTTTTTGAAGCAATGTGCTGTAGAAAAAGCATTAATGATCAGAATCTTTTTTAATCAATAAGCCCTACCTTTGTTTTCAAGGATTATATGCTATTATCACTAATGATTGTACTTCAGGTTGTGCTGTATTGATCATTTCCACCTGATTTACTTCAGTAAACTGTGAAATTTCTTGTTTTGATGTAAAGTTTAGACCTTTGTGTGCAAGAGTAATCAGCATTTCACATATGTGCACTGAATTTGGTGGGATTTGGATCAATCCATAAGTGAATTTTCTGATACCTTCAAAAAGGAAAATACCCAGATAATTTCCTTTGCGGTAGGAAAAGCCTATATAAATGGCTTTGCTTCCAGTTATTTAAATGCTTTATTAGTAAATATACTTGGTTATATATGTATATGTATGTCTGAGTGGTAATTTCTTTGGTATCCCAGATTCTATCAGTATTTTGTTCAGCACTTCGCACACTAACAAGATGGCATGTAACTTATTTTGTGCAAAAGGTCAGCCTACTGCAGTCAAGTGTTTGCTCTGCCTTCAGCGAGATCACAGATGTACTGTATAGGATCTGAATACCAGTTTTTCATGAGCTCATTGTGTGCTTAAAACATTCATGGCTTCAATAAAATAGTATGTTGGAAGCTGTGTTATAACCAAAACCATGATTTTGGTTCCCCAGACTGCCATTTTTGCTTGAGTTAAACCTCTATGTGCATCATTGCACATCAGACATTGTAAGAACCTGCTCTCAGCTGGGGACAAATGCTGCTAAAGTCCTCCACTCTGAAAAGCACAGAACATATATAGGAACCAGTAATAAAGAATGGGGAAGGTAAATAAAGAAATTAAGTGTTCAGACCGAAATCAAAGCACATCCAAATTAGGAACAGAACTCTGTCTCTCTTGCTGCTGGCTCCAGTGAACAAGTACTCGATAGTACTGAGTCCTGTACCATCAAATATTTCAGACCAGTCATGCCTTCTTTGTTTGCCTTTCTCATACGAGTAAGCTGTGCCTTTTGTCTTCAAATACTTCTACTACACTTTGTCTGGGTGGGCAGAGTATACAATATGTTTACTGTATTTTAGACTTGTCCTCTGATTTGCTTATGCTTTTGACAAATGTGGGAGTGTTCATGCATAGAACAGTCATTAACAGAAGTTAATGGTGATTCTGTTTACATAGTGGGATTTCAGTTATTAGGTCTCAGTGACATTACATGGAATTATGTTATGACATAATGCAGGTACTGCATTTCTTATTATTATGCGGTGTTTTATGCCTACATATTTATATTTTATACTTTTATATAATACAGTGATTGTATGATCTATTACATTTAATATGTTCTTCTGTGCTCTTTTTAAAGCAATTTATCATCTTCTGTTCAAATCTATCCATATTGCTGTTTTGTTTAGTTTTCTATTTGCAAAAGCATGGAAAAAATCTGCTTTGTGTGTTGGTATACACAGAGGAATTTTCAGGGGAGACTTTCTTTTTCTCTTCTTAGGGAATTAATTTTATGAAGTTTATTCAGTTGTGTTTTATCAAAGGATTCCAACTCAAAGTTGTTGTGGTTCTCAAATTGAAGTTTAGCTGTTCATTTATAAATATGCAGTAATTGTAATAAAACAAAGGTCATAGAAGAATTCCACTGAGCATTATTTGCATTCACTGTTAACAAGAAATATAAAATGCTCTTTAGGATAGAGAAAGTTGTACATGATATAAAGTACAAATTTACAAATTATGCATCACTGATTTATGAATATTTCAGAGTTTGAGCCCTTTCTGATGCTAGTTAAATCCCAAGAGGAAGACAGTAAAATTTTTCAAAGTCATTCCCAGTATTGTTAATCTCTTAGAGAAGTTATAAATAAAGTTTTTGTCAAATTACTGACATATTTTTCTGATGGACTAGCCACCATCAGAATTAGTAAAACCAATCTGTAATAACAGTGTATGAGACCAGTGTTGTTACTTTACTCTGCAAAGGCCAAATTATTGTCCCTACTCAAGGCAAATTCCCCGTGCTATCAATATAATTTGGTCTAAATGAAGATTAGATTAGAGCCCACAAAAGAGATGTGAAACAGTGATAGCATGTGTTCCTTCTACCAAAAGCAAATTATTTCATAATTTGGATTAATTAAGATTTTTTTTTCTCTGTAGTTTTACTTTTGAAACCATCCTTGACATTTGGTAGAGTGAAGCAGATGCGCTTAAAAAAAGGCAATTTTGTAACTGCTTGCTGTGTTTCTTTCTCTTTTAGGAGGTTAGCCTATCTCTTTATGTGCGTTACTTCAGTTTCTCGTTTTTGTTCTTCTTCATTATCTGAAGGGGAAACAAGGCATATGACATACTCAAATTAGTATTTCTTCGATGGTGCTGAAAATATGTGCAAATGAAATTTGGAAGCAAGCTATTTTCAGTTATTCAGTTCAAATTTTCTTTATATCTTCTTGAAATGGCAAAACCACAAAAAAATATAAACTCTGAATACCATCCATTTTTTGTAGCTTGGTAGAAAATTGGTGACGATGGNAGAAAACTAGTCACCTTGGGTTTTTTTAGTTGCATGATCTTGATGTTGGGTGAGTGTGCTATGATGGCCCAGCTAAGCCTCCATCAGTACCAAAAAGTGGCACAAGAAAGAGTTGGAGAGGAACAGTGGTGCTGGTTCAGCCAGGTTTGGATTTGCTTAGGCAAAAAAAAAGTCTTATCAAAAAGTGGTCAATACATCTTACCCTTGCCCACNGCGTTACTTCAGTTTCTCGTTTTTGTTCTTCTTCATTATCTGAAGGGGAAACAAGGCATATGACATACTCAAATTAGTATTTCTTCGATGGTGCTGAAAATATGTGCAAATGAAATTTGGAAGCAAGCTATTTTCAGTTATTCAGTTCAAATTTTCTTTATATCTTCTTGAAATGGCAAAACCACAAAAAAATATAAACTCTGAATACCATCCATTTTTTGTAGATTGGTAGAAAATTGGTGACGATGGGGACAATGTGTCATCCCCTTTTGGGCAATTTTCACCAATTTGCTCTCTTTTATTCTTCAGGAGATGTAAAACACTTTGGGAGCTGACTTTGGTTCCTGTTGTTCTTCGTCATATACTGCTAGCTCATTCATCAGTTATGCAGATACGGTGTTTATAACATGGTTTATAACTTCCAGCTATAGCTGATATTTGTGTGCTATTGAACAGTTTCGCTAAAGGATGATGGGAGGATGAAGGANGATGAGTCTGCGAAGCCCTTGGAGCTCATTCCTGTAGTGCAGCTTGAAAGGGCTTAAATTACAGATTAGAAAATCAGGGAATTGAATTCATGCTATTTATTGGTTATGAGTAATGATATTGTACATGCTTCATGCAAGAACACTTCTTCCCAAAAGGGTTTTGGAAAATCTTAAATCTGAAGATTTCATGTGGAATATTTGTTTGAATCCTAAATGGTTCACCTTTTCTTATACAGTGTTGCTTCTCTATCTTAATATATTTTTTGCAGTCCCTTCTGTACTGTATACATAGAAGATTTCAATTGTCTGCAAAGCTGGGCAGTTCAGCTTGAACTGTAACGAGTTATGTTTTTATCCTTGGAAGTGTTTTGTTTGTTCTGTGGCATTGGCTGATATCTGCAGTAATTGGCACACATACAGATGCTCCGTACTGGTAGGTTTGAAGGTTGATAAATGTGCTTCATACTGACAAAGGAGAGGAGGAATAATGTTCAGCACTGCAGGTGTAATGTGAGTACAGAGCCTAGTCCAGCTGGTCCTGTCTGCACCAAATGTCTAGGAAGTCACTAATAATATAGAGAGTATCATGAAGGTTCGCTCTCCTTGAAAGGGAGGAGGGTGCCAAGGCTGGGATATTAGCCAATCCCAACACCTGATAAAGTTGTGAGAGTTATGTATAGGGCCATAGGGCCATAGCTGATTATGCTATTATTTGGGTTCATAAATGCAATAGGTATGAGCTTTACCTCTTGAAGAATAATTATGATCAGAAGAAAAGTTTGATAGTTATAGTCCTGGGAGAATGTAATATATTTAAAAATAATTGGAGCCAGGCCTGGAACCAATGTTTTCCTGTCTTGTAAATGAATGCTCAAATTATTACATATTCATTCTCTTTAGTCCACTTAATTTTTAATTTATCCACAAAAATTGGGGCAGCTTCAAATTTGGGAAATATCAAGAATATTCTTATTCCTTTACCAGACAGAACCTTCTGAG